>PISX010002766.1:0-151971 GCA_004024625.1 Mellivora capensis | reverse complement strand
GTTTGTTTTGTGAGATTAAGAGTCACTTATGGTTTGTCTCCCTCCCAATCCCATCTTGTTTCTTTTCTTCTTTTTCTACCCCCCTAGTCCCCCATGTTGCATCTCCACTTCCTCATATCAGGGATATCATATGATAGTTGTCTTTCTCTGATTGACTTATTTCACTAAGCATGATACCCTCTAGTTCCATCCACGTTGTCGCGAATGGCAAGATTTCATTTCTTTTGATGGCTGCATAGTATTCCATCGTGTATATATACCACATCTTCTTTATCCATTCATCTGTTGATGGACATCTAGGTTCTTTCCATAGTTTGGCTATTGTAGACATTGCTGCTATAAACATTAGGGTGCACGTGCCCCTTCGGATCACTACGTTTGTATCTTTAGGGTAAATACCCAGTAGTGCAATTGCTGGGTCATAAGGTAGTTCTATTTTCAACTTTTTGAGGAACCTCCACGCTGTTTTCCACAGCGGTTGCACCAGCTTGCATTCCCACCAACAGTATAGGAGGGTTCCCCTTTCTCCACATCCTCGCCAGCATCTGTCATTTCCTGACTTGTTAATTTTAGCCATTCTGACTGGTGTGAGGTGATATCTCATTGTGGTTTTAATTTATATTTCCCTGATGCCGAATCTCGGTCTTTTCTGCATCTATTTCTGTTGATTGAATTTTCTCCTGGTTATGGGCTACATTTTCCTGTATGTCTGCATGTTTAATACTTCTTATTGGATGCCAAACATGAATGTTACATTGTTGACTGCTGGATTTTGTTCTCTTCTTTTAAAGGGTGTTGATACCTTCCTATATAGTCCTCACTTTGGTTCCTCCTCCATGTGCCTGTGGTCTGGAAATGGCATCCGCACAGAAAGCCGCGAGGGCAGTTTAGGGCTTCCCTTATTGATTTCCTTGCTCTCAGGGACCACCGTTCTATACTACCTAGAGTCTGGTGTCTGAAAACAATTGTTTTATGTATTTTTCTAGTTCTAGTGTTTGTGGCAGGTAAGTCTGAACTCTCTTGCTCTCTTACTGTCTTGTATATCTATTAGTGTTTTTTTGTTCTTTTTAATAAAAACTGGGTAGCTGATATGGCTATTAAATAAGACTTTTCCTCCCTGCTAAATCTCATTTCTTTTTCTTTTTTAAAATTCATTTATTTGAGAGAGAGAGAGCACAAGCACGGGGAAGAGCAGAAGGAGAAGGAGAAGCAGACTCCTAGTTGAGCAGGGAGCCTGATGTGGGGCTCAGTCTGATTCCGGGACTCCGAGATCATGACCTGAGCTGAAGGCAGACACCTAATAGACTGAACCACCCCGGTGCCCCAAGATCTCATTTCTGAGTAGAAAATCTGGGAAGCCCATTGGGAGCAGGGATGGAGTATCTTTGATCAGGCTCACTTAGAGTAGTGGTGAGTGAATGGCTTTACTTTTGAGTGAATAGGAAAACTGGCTGTCAGGATGAGGAAGAGCCCCCAAATGCCATAATAAGAACAGTTTTATCCCAGTGTCCTTGGTATGGGGATGACAGTAGGGATGCTGACCAGTGCAGTTACCTGTTATAGACCCTCCTTCAGTTGACTTTCCTGCTTGGGCTGCATCTCTCTCTCCCTTTGTCCATCACACATTTCACCAGGAGCAAAAAACGTTGTAGAACATGTGCTCTGGAGACCTATGGAAATCATGTGAGATGGATTTTTCCCTGATTTTTGTGCCATGCCTTAATTTTGCTGACATTCTGGAAAAGAGCTGTGTATGTAGAAAGAACATTGTCAACTGTCTTCCAGTTGCCTGTTGCACCTGGTGATCTACAATCATGGTCGTTCTTGGTTTTCATACTATCATTTCTAGGTTTTCATGTAGCATCCCAACAGCTGGTGCAAACCTGTAACATGCAGTAAACTAATTTGACACCACAGTGGGAATGTTAGCCAATTGATTTTTCTTCAGAGAAACCAACTGAAAAAAATAAGCCCACTATGAATTAATTCTTTGCAGGAATTTCCCATGTCTGATGACTTAAAAGAATAAATTCTGCATGTAAATGAATCATTACAAGCTTAATTGAAGCTTGTTGGATACTCAAGATTACTCACTGTGGTGTGTTTCTGATGGAGACAGGAAGTGAAAAAGCAAGGTCTATGAGATTTTTTTTTTGTGCATGAAGTCTCAGCCAGTCTTTTAATGTTTCTCATTGAGGCTTTGGTCGCTAGGGTAAATGACTCAAGGTATCTATTGCCGCTTAGCTGTTTTTAAGGGGGAATTTCCCCCCATGCTCCTCCCTTCCCCAAAATAGCTAATTATGTACTGAAGTTTCAGGACATTGTTCGCAGTTTGTGAAGTCAGCATATTTCTGGAAGCTCACTGTGAATGTAATTCTTAGCTGTACTGATGCTTTTGTTTCTCCGTCTCTGCGACCAGCACTGTACTGTAAGGACACAATTCTATTGCTATTTTTTCCCTCACATTTGATGTGGTAGTTTGCATACAGCTGCAGAGTAGACAGTTACCTTTGAAAGGAACATTTGGCTGCTCTAATTTGATTAAAGAAAACCACCTCAATCATTTCTAGACTGAGAACGTTTTCATTTTAACTTGGCAGTAGGAGTTGGGAATGTACTCACTGCACTTAGATATGTGGGGGAGCAGTCAGGGAACAAAACCAATGGCTCAAATGGAGACCTCTTTGGTGCAGTTGTTTTTGTTTTTTGTTTTGTTTTGTTTTGTTTTGTTGGGGTTTTTTTGCCCCCCCCCCCTTTTTAAGCCTAACAGTGTTCTGTATGATTGATTCTCTCTCTCTCTCCCAAATTTTCTACAACCTTGATTTTCACTTCTGTCCCCTTTTCACAGGCTTTTCCTTAGCATTTCCAATAAACTGACTGTGGCAGAGGTAGAATTCTACCCTAATGTGATTTGAAGGAATTGGAGGTCCTCAAAAAATTCTCCCATTTTTGTATAAAAAGAAAACCCTAAGCATAAATGACTGTGAATTGGACATGCTTTCTTGGCCACCGTTGAGTGGCTGAAAAAGTTTTTCGACCATGTGTGCACAGACCAAGGTTGGGAATTGAGTCGAAAGTTGCGCAGAAGAAACCTTACTGTCAGAAGCCTGCAGTCCTAGTGCTAGACGGTTATTAATTATCTCACATATATATCTTTCTGCAATGGAAGGAAGTCTGATCACTCAGTCAGTATGACAGTTGAAAATACATTCTGCTCATTGTGGGTTGGCATCCACTTTATTTATGTTATTGGAAATGAGCAGGGGTTTAGTAGGGTAAACTGTGTCATGAACCACAGTTCAGCAGTGTAAATATGGTGTTCTTGGGTAGGTGGCATCCTAAAAAGTTTGACTGTGAAATTTTAAATAAAAAGCATGAGGGTGCACATGGAGTCTTAGCACATTATTACTAATTGAGCCTTGGATATTATTGATAACCCAAGAGTCAAGGTCAGATGTGTGCTCACATTCACATTCTCCCACCTGACCGTGTGACTTGGGGACATTGTACTTCTCACCTGTCTGAGCTTTAGTTTCTTCATTTGTAAAATTAGGACACATACTAAATGATGTTTCTGAATTTAGGTTCCTGTTACGTGTGTGACACTTGGCAAATACTTAGTTACCTCACTGCCTCTGCCTCTCCTTCTTGGTATGACCATTCAGCTACTTGGACTGTTCGGAGGGAGAGTGGTTTTGTTCATGCAGTATGTGGCCAAACTCAACAGAGTCCTCTTGAAATTCTGGTATAATGTGCAGCTCTCATTCTCTTGGACAGAAATTATTAAGTCCAGCAAGACTCTATCAAGTCCACCCAGCTTTCCTATGGATAAGCAGCCCTAGGCAGACCTTTTTTCAGGTACTAGTTAAGATATGTGCACAGAGGATATGGAAATTAATTGTTCAGCAAATGTTAGCTGTTTGGTAGAGTTATGTTGTCATCTTGAATTCTTTTCTATCTTGTGTCATCTCTGGGTGCTAAAATCATTTCCACATTTAATCTCAAGATTTAATGAAGTCACCCTGGTCTGTTCTTCCTTTTGAGAGTTAAGGCCAAGAGACAATCTTCCTGTTTTGTTTTCACACATAGTCGGGAGAATGTAAATCTTTTTTCAGTCACGTCTGGGTCATCTAAGTGGACAGAGACTGCAGAGGGGCTGCAAAGATAATTGTCGAAAGGCCGCTGCTATATCTGGGATTTGGTGATCCAAGATACCAAGTAGATGCAACTTGGTACATGTAGTTGAATCCCTGGCTAGCTTACAATGCTGTTTTGTTCCATAATATAACTGAAAAAAAAAAATTACCTCAGTGCAATAAAAGAGTGCAAAAAGTAATGCTTGCTGTGTTTGTTCAGTTACCAAAATTACAATGTTAAACAAGATTTTAAAAGTTAATTACCAGTGATTGAGGAAAAGTTGATTTAATTTGAATATGTTTTTGGAGACCTGTAGAGATTCTGCAGAGAAATGCTGAGTGCTGGGGCGCCTGGGTGGCTCAGTTGTAAAGCGTCTGCCTTCGGCTCAGGTCATGATCCCAGGGTCCTGGGATGGAGCCCCCATGTTGGGCTCCCTGCTGTGTGGGAGGCCTGCTTCTCCCTCTCCCACTCCCACCCCCTGTGCTTGGGTTCCCTCTCTCCCTGTCAAATAAATGAATAAAATCTTAAAAAAAAAAAAAGAAATGCTGAGTGCTAATTTTTGATGTCACTTCAAATTTTCTTTTTCTTTAGTAAAGTATTATTGTGGTATTTCTCCTATATAATCACCTTTATAAAAACACACTTTTATATAGCCCAGTACTACTGAATACTGTCCGTATTCTACTGTTAGTGTTTCCAGATTTACTTCTTGTGTGGACTCTAATCTGGGTGACAACGTAAACATTCAATCTAGTGAAATTATTGTATACATCTAATGAATTGCTTGGAGCCTGAGACCAAGATTTGGTTTTATTCCGTTTTTTATTTTTTATTTTTAAACTTTTTTTTTTAGATTTTTTATTCATTTATTTGACAGAGATAGAACACAAGTAGGCAGAGTGACAGGTAGAGGGAAAGGGAAATGCAGGCTTCCCGCTGAGTAGGGATTCTGACATGGGGCTTGATCCCAGGACTCTAGGATCATGACCTGAGCCCATGGCAGATGCTTAACTGGCTTAACCCAGGTGCCCCTTGTTCCGTTTTTCAATAATGAAAGTCTCATTCCATTTTTGCCTGGCGGTTGTCTGCTTAAGGGCTACTAATTGAGTTATCCTCACAGCTGGTAGGGATTGTTACTCCCATTTTATAGATAATGAAACTGACACAGAGAATTGAAATGGCCTGTTCAAGGTCACCTCGACTCCAGGTGTTATTTCCCGCATCTTAGGGTTTTCTGTCTAGTCCTCCAGGTGATCTAGTCCTGCTGGGATCATTTGGATATGACTTAATTTGGGAATTGAATACAAATAAACTGGATGCTGGCAAGGGAACACTGATTATTTAAGGAGGAAACTGGCTTCTATTACCAGGAGCTGAGGGTATAATCACTTATTTTGACATATTAAATGCCACCTGTATTTTGATTTTTCTAATAATTGGTTTTAATTGTCCTACATAGAGACAGATACTCATGGAATTGGGACTGTTAAATAGAGTTATTTGTTAGGGTTCCTGCTGCTTTCCATGGCCTTGCCTACCCTAGGCCAGCGAGAAAAGGAAGAGTGGTAGGTCAAAGGAAGTACACTCACCTCTGAACCTGGCACCAGAAGTGCTGACGAGCTCGTCGCTTATGCTCCTGATGACTCAGCACTTCCTGGTTTCTCTCTGTTGCCGTGCTAGGGCTAATAATACCATATGACCTTGGTCCAGACCGAGCGTTTCAGGGAACCTTTGGTTTCCTCATCATCAGACATTTGAGATCAGAAATCATTCTTTCCTTTCTGTTGCACATTAATTAATGGGACTAGGGATGAGCCATTGTATTTTGTGCCGGATTACCTGCTTTTTGTTCTTAAGATCAGAAATAGCTTTGGCTCTGGAGTATAATAAATAAATACATCCTTACCTCTCAACCTAAGGCTGTCCTGTTATATATAGAATTCATTTGGTCTCCGTATTGTTTCTGTGCAGTCCGATGACTGGGCAGAGGTGGGAGGAAATGAAGTTCAAACTACATTTGCAGTGTCTTTGCTACATTGATTGTAGGCAAGGCTTAGGGACCCAGGGTGTGGAGCAGGGAGGGAAACTGTGATCTGTTCCATTGTCCCCCTCATTGCTCTCTGAATAGTCCAGCACAGCCCCCTCTGTGAGACCAAGTTGTATTTACTAATTAGCTTTATATTTAGAATAGCCAAAATTACTAGACTAAAAAGCTATTAGTATTGAGACATCTGGAGGCCAAAGCATTTCAGAAAGCCTTGAAAATTTTAGAAAACCTTGAAATTTTTTTTACCTGTTTTCCTGGGCTGTTATAACATTAATTATAGGACACAGTTCAGAGTTTACCCATGTCAACAGCCAAATTGTTTAAAAATTTATGAAGCAGTTTTAAAGTTATTATACATTATCCCGACATAAACTTTCTCTAGAAATAAATTTTTATTACTGAAGACAGTTTTAAAACAGTAGTTTACAGTGAAGAGGTACTTACAGCAAAAACAATGCTGTATTTAACGCAGACTTTTATTATTAAATGCTTCTTTATGTGTTTTTATCTTTACAGAGGCCCCTAAATAGCAAGAACTTAACTGCTTCCAAGTAAGCAAAAGTAAAAATTCCTACAGAAAACATAGCCCTGACCTTTTTGCACATGTAATCCAAATGAAAAGTTAGCTTTGAAGTGGTGTCTTGTTACATAATCATACTGAAAATATGCTGGATATGTATTCCTTTGAATGTCTTTCATTCAGAAACATATTTTTGTTTATTGGACTATCCTACCAGCTGAAAATGAATTATGCTCTGGTTGTTTCATCTAACCACCCAACCTCAAAATACTTGACAAATTACATGAAGAGCTTCATTCCAAAGCCCAAAATTTTCAGAGAGATTCAGACCATTGCAAAATTGAACATGGAATTTCACTCCATAGTTGACTGAAATAAAAAAACAGATAATGGGAGAAAACAAGCAGAATTTAGAAACCCAGGTTTTGCCGGACAGAACACCTGTCTAGTCAGCAGTAAATTATTTTAAAGAGCATTTACTTTCTAGAAGGTACTTAGTGTGGGGGTCATTTGTTTCAGACAGGTCTACAAGCATTTCTACCAGATTCTTTGGGCAACCCAGCATTAGGGAACAGAGCATTCAGAAGCGTCACAAATCATTACAAAGAGTATGAGAACTACGACCAGTACGGGCAAAAGCTAATGAAACCGGTTCTTTTCTTGGGTGTTCTCGGAGATGCTGCTGTGGGAATCTGAGGGTTGGTAGCATTTGCTTAGACTCCAGCCTCTGGTACTGCCCACGGTACAGAAACTGACATTTCGATTCCTTTTGCATTTTCTCATCTGCTGATTTAGTGAGCATTCTGCATATTGGGTACTTATCACTAAAGAAGAAAACTACAATATGAGATTTCTTTTTTTTTATTTTTTAAGATTTGATTTATTTCGGGACGCCTGGGTGGCTCAGTTGGTTAAGCGGCTGCCTTCGGCTCAGGTCATGATCCCGGCATCCTGGGATCGAGTCCCATATCGGGCTCCTTGCTCGACAGGGAGCCTGCTTCTCCCTCTGCCTCTGCCTGCCACTCTGTCTGCCTGTGCTCGCTCTCTCTCTCTCTCTCCCTCTCTCTCTGACAAATAAATAAAATCTTAAAAAAAAAAAAGATTTGATTTATTTATTCGAGAGAGGGAGAGCACAAGTAGGGGGGTGAGGGAGGAGCAGAGGGATAGTGTTGGGCTGGAGCCTAGTGTTGGGCTCGATCCCAGGAGCCTGGGTCAGGACCAGGCTGAAGGCAGACACTTAAGACTGAGCCACCCAGGCACCCGCCAGATGAGATTCCTAATTTTTGTAATTTTTTACATTTACAGGAAAGTCTTTTTGTTTAGTTGCCTAATTAAGGAATTGCATGCTCCAGTTAATAAGAAAACCTAGTTAATTGAAAGTTGTCATCTCTTCTGACCGTTATGACCTATTTTCAAAGAATTAGAATATGACAAATACACTGAACATTAAAACTTGTAATTTAATACTTCATCGATCATTGAGAAAATACTTTAAGATTTACTCTCTATTATAATCCTTCCCAACTACAGTTACGATAAATGTGGCCTATTCCTGTTATTTAGAGAATTACAGTTGATAAAATGTTAACTTGGTTATATGACTTGGCTCTCCATAAAAGAGGAGAGGCCTTACGTCTTGTCTGTTGAAGAAACAAAATCTATTGTGCTAAGTTTTGGTTAGATATAAAATTTCATTCTTGTTTTCTAGAGAGGGAGGGGAGGGACAGAGGAAGAGAGAATCTTAAGCTAATTCCACACTGAGCTTGGAACCCGACGTGGGGCTCTATCTCACCACCCTGATATCATGACCTGAGCCCAGATCAAGAGCCGGATGCTTGTCCAACTGAGCCACCCGGGCACCCCTAAAACTTCACTCTTCTAAGTCTAGAGATTATGGAGGGAAAGGCTAAGATGGGAGTAGTAAAGAGCAAGCAGAGAGTTTAAAATAACCTGGAAGACAAATGTATAAGAAAATTCTGGATGTATAGAGGTAAATAAAGTAGAGAATGACCAAAAAATTTAGAAAAGATTGAATTAAATAAATTATTTCTTAAAGTTTTGAAATATCACGAGAAATTCAAACTTCGGATGGCAGATTATGAGAGAGTATCCCTAGACTAGACAGATAGAAATGATATTAAAGAAAAAAGTAAAAGGAAAGTAAAAAAACACCTAAATGTGCAAGAAAGTAATTAAGAATTAAAATGAGTTTGGATCCAGAATTGGTAAGAGCTACAACTTCAGTGTGGTTTATCTTAAATTGTCGACATCTTACCCAAAACCTGCATTTGTTTGTTCTTTTCATTTATGTTTTTGGTGGGGAAACATAAAGTAAATTCATCTTGCATTCATCAGCTTTTGGTCTTAGAGTAGGAAAATATGGATAAAAATGTTGTTCTACTTGACATGTAAATAAGAGTTTTTGGTCTGTTCTACATGTTGTAAAATTCCTGTGGCATTATTATATGTGGTATCTTGTGCCTGTTATGCAGTTACAGAGAAACTCTTGTCATATGATGTTAAAACGTGAACTGACTTTTTTTAAACATACATTCAAGTGGTAATCAGTTTAGGACGTTGGATTCCTCATTTCTCCTTCACATCCCTGTCACTCTTCCTGTGGGAACGTGTGCATATCCATTTTGCACTTAATAAAGACACTAATGAAGTAGTAAGTAGTGATAAAGATAAAGGAATAGTGATGGTGGGGAATCACTAAAAAACAGTCACTAATGAGTCTACAGTTGTAGGGGCGCCTGGATGGCTCAGTTGGTTAAGCATCTGCCTGCAGCTGTTGTCATGATCCTGGAGTCCTGGGATCAAGCCCTGCGTGGGGCTCCCTGCTCAGTGGGGCGCCTGCTTCTCCCTCTCCCTCTGCCTGCTGCTCCCCCTGCTCATGCTCTCTCACATGCCCACACTCACTCACTCTCTCTCTCAAATAATATTAATATTAATAAATTTATATTTATTCAAATAATAAATAGGTAAATAAATATAATAATATATTATTCAATAATAATTGGTAAATAATAAATAGGTAAATAGTAAATACCTCAAATAAATAATAATAGGTAATAAATAGGTAAAAATTTATAATAAATTTTTCTCTCAAATAATAAATAGGTAAAAACTTATTTTAAAAAAAGAGTCTACAGTTGTTTATTTTTTTATATTTTAAACAATCCTAGATACATTCTCAAAATACATTGCTAAATTTGGTGGGAGTTTGGAAGAGGGATATAAATACATATGTATTTTAAAGATTTATTTATTTGAGAGAGAGCGAGGAAGCACATGTGGGCAAACAGGGGCAGAGGGAGGGAAGCTCAAGCAGACTCAGTGCTGAGTGCAGAGCTCAGTGCAGGGCTCTGTCCCAGGACCCTGAGATCATGACCTGAGCCGAAATTCAGAGTCTGATGCTCAACTGACTGAGCCACCCAGGTGCCCTTGGAAGATATATTTTATATATATTTTGGTTTTTTTGTTTGTTTGTTTAATAGTTTTGTTTTGTTTTTAATTTATCTATTTGTCAGAGAGAGGGGGAGAGAGCGAGTGAGCACAGGCAGACAGAGTGGCAGGCAGAGGCAGAGGGAGAAGCAGGCTCCCTGTCGAGCAAGGAGCCCGATGTGGGACTCGATCCCAGGATGCCAGGATCATGACCTGAGCCGAAGGCAGCCGCTTAACCAACTGAGCCACCCAGGCGTCCCTTATATATATCTTGTAAGGGGAAAATCTCCAGCTATCTAGTTTTACTTGATGTCGAGGATAAGAAGCTTCTGTGGATAGGATATTGTAATCATACCTTTTTCAAAAGGTAGGTTTTAAAAATTTTTTTTCTTTTTAGTAAAATATGCATAACATAAAAGTTAACATTTTAACCATTTCCAGGTATACAATTCAGTGACATTAAATACATCCACATTATTGTGGACCCATGACCTCCATCCAGCCCCAGAATTTTATTTCCCCTTCTCTCACAGGAAGATAGATTTTTATTTGTTTATCTTATTTTATTTTTTATTTATTTAAAGGTTTTATTTATTTGAGAGAGAGACAGCAAGAGAGCACAAACAAGGGGAGGGGCAGAGGGAGAAGCAGACTCCCCACTGAGCAGGGAGCCTGACTCCATCCCAGGACCCTGGGATCATGACCTGAGCTGAAGGCAGACGCTTAACCTACTGAGCCACCCAGGCGCCCCAAGAAGATAGATTTGTAAATGACATTTTTTTTAAAGATTTTATTTATTTATTTATTTGTCAGAGAGAGCACAGGCAGACAGAGTAGCAGGCAGAGGCAGAGGGAGAAGCAGACTCCCTGCTGAGCAAGGAGCCCGATGTGGGACTCGATCCCAGGACGCTGGGATCATGACCTGAGCCGAAGGCAGCTGCTTAACCAACTGAGCCACCCAGGCGTCCCTGTAAATGACATTTTGTCACCAGATGGAACCAGGCAGTAGTTCATTATCTAGCCAGCAGGCTTGGTGTTAGGAATAGAGATACTAGAGACCCACTAAAGCTAGCTCAGGAAAGAAGGATGTTACTGTAAATGCACAGGCCCTTCTTGAGAATCTTTACACGTTGGTCTTCTTGGGACAGGGCTTCTGGACTGCAGGACACTATAAGGAGTGCCTGTGGTCTGTCTTGCACCAGGGAGTTGCCTCTGAGTATTTGTCCGCACTACTTCCTGTGTGTCTTCATACCCAGGGCTTCCTCATAACCTCCACATCCAGGGGCCTGTGGTGGTCTTCACAGCTCTGGGTCTGTGTGAGGTTTTCGGTGTGTTGCCCCACACCAGCATGCAGACACTGGTTCTTCGTTCATATTTCAGAGCGTCTGAGGCACCGTGTGGGGGAAGCAAGCCCCAGTCTAGGAAGGACTGGATTTTCACCCTGTTTTTACATGGTGAAGAAAATCGGTTGACACTTGATTCTTTGTTGTTCTAGATAACATCTGAGTCTTTAAGAAGCAAATGTCATGAAAAGGCAGCTTTAGGATAATTCCTATATCACTTTGACGTTCGACTAAGCGTTTCAAAGCCATTTGTGTGTTCCTAAACAAGTTTAAAATTGCATGCCAACAATTGACAGTAGTTTTTAGCCTTAGAAACTTGAAGAAGTTTCACCTTGAGGACACTGAAGATGTTCACGAAGACTCAGTTGCACGGGTGAGCGTAACCCGTTCCTGGCCACAGCTGTGCATAGAGCTTACTCATTTTGGCAGGAAGGTCCTGCTCTTCAGATTGAAAAATTAGAACATCATTACAGAAAATGGATTTTTATTTTAAACCTTGGAGTGGAAATGCTGCGTGGCTTCATGATGGCTAGGAGACACCTTAGGTATCGTTAACTCACTGGCCAATGGGTTTTGTCAACACGCCCAAATGAGCAGCGTCTCTTCTGATCCTGGATGACTGGAGCCCAGAAAAGGAGCAACATGGCAATGATGCTGGAGGGGCGGGCAGCGCCATAGACCAGCTTCCGACCCCTCCCAGGTTTATCCCTGCCACTCCGTGTGTGCCTGCTTTGGGGGCACTGGTTATGTGATGAGCTCTCTTCCATTGGGGTTTCAAGCACCCTTGAATGGAGAGAGGGGGCCATATGTTTAGAGTTGGAGAAATTATAGACTTTTGGAGCTACTTGTATTCATTTGTTCCGTCTTTGAACTGGGATTATCTGGACAAGCACTGCTTGACCAGTAGTTCTCTCCCAAGATCACATTCAGCAGTGGTCTTCTGCTGGGAGCAGTTTTACCTCTCGCGGGATATTTGGCAGTCTGGATGCATTTTCTTTGTCATAGCTGGGGAAGGGTGTTGCTCCTGGCATCTAATAGGTGAAGGTCATGATGCTGTTAAATATCCTACGAGGCACAGGACAGCTCCCTACTGCAAAGACAACGCAGAATGTTGATAGTGCTGAGGTTCAGAAGGCCCTGCATTACAGAAAGGCACTGGCTAACATCAGTTTATAGGAGGCAGAAGATAGCAAAAGTCTGTGGTATGAATTGGGGGAAGCACAGAGGCCCAACACTATCTAGCATTAATAAGGTTAACATTCACACAATCTGCACTCTGACGTTAGTACTTTCTCTTACCATCTATGGGTGAGAAGAGGAAAACCCAGAGTAGGAATAACCTTCTTCCTAAATTGTTTAATTGGAAGCAAGATGAGATGGCTGAGATGGATGGAACTAAGGTCAACTGGAAAAATTGGGATTTCCTTAAGGGGGTAGTTTGGGACTAGACTCCAGGATGAAGGGCAGGAAGTTAAAGGTTGGTGCATTTGTCTGTTTAGTGAATTTTCATCAGTTTTATTTTATCCCTGCTAGGGAATCTGAGATTTTTGAAAAAGGACGAAGAACATGTACACTTCTTTACAGGAGGATACATTCATACATCATCCTCGAGTCAAGAAAGCCTAAGGTCGTTTCAGACAATTGACACCTCTGATTAGAGCCCCCCTCCAGCTTCTGGGTTCATTGCCTGCTGTATTGTCTTTATGTTTACCACAGTGGCTGGTCTATCAGGTTTTATGGTTTTCCTTCCAATGCCTCCGTTTATAAAATGTTATTAACCCATATGAGGGGATTAAGTTAAATAACCAGCGGAGAAGAACTCCTAAGATAATTGAGTGATTCTGAAGTTTATGAATGTAGCAGATGGCATCGATAGCTTGAGGCTTCGCCTGTTTTTATATTCATCTAGACTTGACCTAGAGGATTAGGTTCCCTTCTGCTTGACGTGGTCTGATACTCACCAAGCCCAAGAGGTTTACCTGTTTGATATGCACTCGTCTTCAAAGGTTAGGCTCTGATCTCATCAGCTCCATTAAGAGCATTTCTGGAAACGTGAGTGCTTCTACTGGTCATTAAGTTTGCTCCCCCTGGTTTAACTCTGTATTATGTCTTGTCCTGTGGGGCCCGTGCTTGTGTCACGTGTGCATGTCTTCTTCCCTTCATCTGTAATGAAAGATCTTTGTGGATAGAGCTCCCGACGTCATTTGGTGGTTAGCATGCTGCAGGTGCTTAATAAATGCTTATTGTTTAGTGGATTGTGTGAGATATTCTATTTCTTTAGAAATTACATCAAAATAATATGCACAAAGGCAGTCACGATAATGGGATAGTTAAAAAAGAAACAAAAACAAAAACCAAACTTGAGAAGATTACTTACTACCGGCCATCCTAACATGGGGTTACGTGGAAATGGTAGGTTTTAAAAATAGTATCAGAACATATGCAGAAGTGAATGCTATCCCCGAATGGCAGTAGTTTCTCAACCGAGGGACATTTTTGCCCCCAAAGGACATTTGGCAATGTCTGTAGATACTCTTTGGTTGACAGTTGGAGGGATACTACTGGTATCTAGTGGGTAGAGGCCAAGTATGCAGCTAAACACCCTAAATGCCCAGGGCAGTTCCCCACAACAGTGTGGTCTGGCCTCAAATGTGAATAGTGCCCCGTTTGAGACACCCCGATCCATGGACTTGTGAGGACACCACCATGAGCGTCCTTCACCACCTAAAGGAATGAGAACAGGCAAAAAAGCAGTGCCTATTTTTATACGGAAGAAACAGTTCTATGTTACAAACTCAGGAACAGTGGGAACTGCAGCTATATACATAAACCAGCATGGTCTGACAGTTAAAAAGCTGTGCGATAGCTAGCTGCTTGTGTAATAAACGGGTTTGGCCGTGACTTTGGGAGGAGAGGACGATAAATTGAGAGAATTCTTTGAAGGCGGAATGCACCTTTCCATGATTTTAGAAAATGAGAGGACTTTGCTAACCCAGAAAGATGTATTTGGATATTGCATTTTTGAAGTTACGTTTTTAATAGGCTGGAATTCGTCTGAGAGTTTTGATAGTTAATGTTAGAACGCCGAAGCATGCATCCTTGTTTTTTTAAATATTTTTAAAACTTCCTTGAAGAATACTTGATAATTTTTAAGGTATAAGAATAGTATGCTTTCCCTCCTGAAATTAACTTCTCCGGGTACTTTTGCTGCATTTAGTGGCAGAATGATACAGTGGGAGGCCAGTTCACAGAGGGATCCTAGGCAGGTCACCTTAACCTTGCCTCCCCGCTCCCCCCGCCCCCATTTCCTCATTTTCAAAAAGGAGGACTAAGACTTGATGACCTTTGGCTTTAAAATTCTATGTTCCTATAGTTTTAGTATCAAATAGTAAAAAAAAAGAGAAATTGTTTGTGCAAAGTCTTTTATGAGAGAAATTTTGAAGGCATCAATTATTCCAGTTTGTTTCTTAGAAACTAAAGAAATAATCCTTTCTACAAAGGCTCACTCCCAATGTTTGAAGAAAGAAAGGAATTCCTGTTATAAATAAAAGTTGTCCCCACCTCCAAACAAAATAAAAAGTGTCGAATAAAATTTACAGCTGATTTTAAGATGGCATTGTTAGCTAATTTTGAAAATTTTGCCCATTTTCTCTGATGTGTTTATACTTAAGTATAAAGAAGAAAACATTTTAATAGTACTAATAATGCTGAGTTTTTCACACAATTAGGGTTAAGCTCCATGCTTCCAGAAATTTGCTATTTGTAGAGGTAAAACACATTTGAAAACTTTATTTCGGTTTTTAGTCTGCCATTTAGTAGGTTATTGGGCTCTGGATGAAAGGATGAAGCTTTCCTATTTGTTGCATGGAAAATGAAATGGAACCTTGAAATTTCCTCCTTTTTCCTAAAGTAGTAATTCAGGTACTCACAAAATTGGGGATGTTGTAATATCCCAAGAAATGAAGCTTGCTTTTGTGGTGTCTCTCTATTCTGAAGAGACTGGGAAATTGGTTCTGGCATATTCCAGTTTCCACAGGGGCATATTCTAGAACTTGGGTATCAGGATTGCTGATTTGAAGATGCTTTTTGGATGGACCCAAAGATGCTAAGGCATCCGGTTACAGTTTGGATCTCATTCCCAGAGTTAACATTGCCTATAGGGAATAGCACTATGTAACGTCAGATACAGTCATAAAATAGTGCCTTAGATGACTTTCCACCTCGCGGAGGTTAACTAAATGCCTCCTGAGTGTGAGGCACATACTATAAGCACCATAAGTAATATGTACACGGGGGAATCAGAAGGTGAATTAACGGTTCCTATTTTCAGTGAGTTCATGACTAGTAGGAAGAAAGAGATGGGACCCCTGCAAATTACTATAATACAAAGAATAAAGTAATATGGACCATTTGCAGTCACATATATAATTCTAGGCTACCGCAGAAGAAGAAATTATTTAACTTGTGGCAGCAGGAAAGTTAGACTCCACAGAAGAGGTAGGCAATGAGCAGAATCACAAAAGTGGAGATGAACGGCGTACGACGCATGCCAGTTGAGTCTGAGGTGTTGAGTTGACCAGAGCAGGAGGGGAAAGGAAGTAGTGCAGATATGCACAAGTGGTGGGAATAATAATAGAATAATAGAATAAACCAGGTTGAAATAGAATCTAGAGACAAGCAAGCTAGTTAGGAGATAGAGCATTGCTGGGGGAGAGAGAGAAAAAATGGTGGCCTAAATTGGGATAGTTTCCTCGATGAGAGGAAGGGTTAAGTATGAGAGTTGAGTGCAAGAATTGGCCAGTCTGGGTAGCTGGTTGGGTGTGAGCAGGGCCATAGAGTCAAAGATGAATTGGGGGTGGCTAGCTTGAGTGAGAGAATGGTGGCTCTCCTGTTAGAAATAGAAATAGAGAAGGAGCAGGTTTGAGGGACACCAGTGAGTTCTGTTTTGAACATGTTGATTTATATGTGCTCTCAGGAAGTAGCCAAGGCAGAGTTAGAGTTGAAGTACAGGAAATTGCAAGCTCCAGAGAGGAGTCCAGAAAGCCTGTGACATTCTTAAAGGAGACCTAGATCTTTTTAAAATTTTTAATTAACATATAATGTATTATTTGCTTTAGGGGTACAGGTCTGTAAATCTTCTGTGTTACACAATTCACAGCACTCACCATAGCCCGTACCCTCTCCAATGTCCATAACCCAACCACCCTATCCTCCTCCCCCAGCCCCCCGCAACAACCCTCAGTTTGTTTCCTGAGATTAAGAGTCTCTTAGGGTTTGGGAGACCTAGATCTTTTTGAGTCCCACATTTGGAATACCATATTGCGCATAACGTGTCCCCCTGCGGGGAGCAACCCACAAATGCCCCATGTGGAAACTGAGCACACGAGTAGGCTTGTGTCACCAGCTAAAATGACTCATTAACACACATCAGTTTTCACAGGCACGGCTGTTTTCAAATCATGCCTCAAAACAGTTGCTTTCTGTAGTAGATCCTTAAGGTCACTGTCAAATCGGATACCCCAGATTAAATCAGTGACTGAGCAAGAGCACCCATATGTTGAGGGGAAAAATAAGACTGAGAATGGAACCTTGAGATTACCTGCATTTAGGATTGAGGGAGAAAAAAGGTCAGAGAAGGCAGAGACCAAAGAAGTAGAGGGAGAAATGCAAGAGAGCGCAGGGAAGTCTTGGGAGGGGAGAGTTTCGAGGAGGAGGAGGCATTACCTTCAGATATCTCAGCACTGTCCAGAGGTTGAAGAGATTGTATTTAGTAGTGGGAAGTTACCAGTATGTACTGGAAGAGCGGGAGGGGGCGGGGCGCGCAGGTCACAGATAACAAAGGAATAAGAACGTGTACCACAGCGAGTAGACTATGATTAAATAAAGTGAAGGGATGGAATGTTGGTAGAATGACAACCAGGTTGAAATAAAAGTGGTTTAACATTTTTAGTGTCCTTATACAAGGGAAATATAAGTGTGTTTGTAGATGCAGAGGAGAGATTGGAGAGCAATGATAAAGAGTACAAATTGAGGGGCACCTGGGTGGCTTAGAGGGTTAAGTGTTTGCCTTCAACTCATCAAAGGGTCCTGGAATTGAGTCCCGCATGCACGTGGGGCTCTCTGCTCGGTGGGGAGTCTGCTTCTCCTTTAACTTCTCTGTGTACTCTCTCTCTCTCTCTCCATCCCTCTCAAATAAATCTTTTTACAAAAGAGTAAAAATTGATGAAATGAGGACTTAGCAGAGGGTGGAAGGCACAGTTGGTGGGGGACACCTCTTCTTGACGAGGAGGACATTTTCCTGTGAAACATGAGAGACAGAAGACCCAGGGATGAGGCAAATGGCTTTGATTTTCTTCTGTTACAAGGAAACCATATGCAGAGAGCAGAGAGGAATTGGGAGCCCTAAGTGAAGGCTGAAGAAGTATCTGGAATTAGGCAGAGATGATGGAGGAAGAAAAGCCACATGTTGAAGACAAGGAAGTGGAGAAATTGGCTGTCCTAAGGGGACCTGCACTGGTGGAGGAATTGAAAGTGATTAACATCCCTGAAGTCCCTAAACCTTAGAGAGAGTGTCTTTCATTCACCTAGAAATGAAGGCTTTATAATGTGCTAAATGTATGCATCAAGAGAAGCCTTATGCTTAAAAAAATTGTTCTAATAAATGAAATAAAAACTAAAATTCTGAGAATAAGTCATCATCATCATTACCGTCTCACAACTAATCTTTAACTAAACACTTAACATGTCCCAAACCCGATTTTGCCTGTTGCGAATGGTTTCATCTTTACAGCAACTCTGCTGTGTGGGTGAATTTACCTTAAAGTAAGTAGTTTTCTTGTTTTGTGGTCTTTGTTTATTGTATATATATGTATACATTGTATACAATATTGTATAAATTGTGTAGACACACACACACACACACACAGATCATTTTGGGGCCTATACTAAGAGTAGATTAATTAACTTATGTGTAGACCTTAAAAATTGGGTGTGATGTTTATAAAAATCAGGGTGACATATTTTATAAAAAATATAAAGTGTTTGTACTCTTCATAAAAGATCTCTTACATAGCTTTACATAGTTTGTAAAAATCAGGGTGACATATTTTATAAAAAATATAAAGTATTGAACTCTTCATAAAAGATCTCTTACATAGCCAGTCTGTGAAAATTTATGCTCATTCAGCTGCACATATACTATAATCAGAATGATACAAAGATTAGCATGGCCCTGCACAAGGATGACATGTAGATTCGTGAAGCGATCCATATTAAAAAAGAAATTAATCCTCTTGATTGGGCTTAGTAAGAATTGGGCGAGTCTTCCATAAAACAGCTACTATTTGTTGAATTCCTTTTTCCTCAAAATGTTAACGGAAGTGCTGGAATGCAAAAGAAGAGATTTGATACAGCATTTGTCTGACATTTGACACTTTGGAGCAGTTTCATCAGATCATCAAGCTCTGAGTTACTGAAGATCGTTTTGCTGTAAACAGTTCTTTCTATTATCTTTCTTTGAATTAGAAAAAGTTGCCTGCCACTTGCCTAGAAAAAGATAAATGTATTATGTGCTAAAATATGCAAAGATTTTGGCATTATGTCTTCTCTGCTTTTTATTAATGAATGCTTTTGTTTAGTCTTAACATCAGACGAATAGAACAGATTTGTGTTTTGAATAGTTTAAAGCCAGGAACAAAATTCTCTGTAACCGCATTGGCAAAAATTCGCTTGAAAAGTCGAATCTCACCCGGGAAGAGTCATGTTCAATCTTCCTTCTTCCCCAGCATACCCAGGCAAGGAAGTAGACTCTTAAGGTATAGTGGCTGCCCGAGATAGTGAACCCAATAATGCGGGGACAGTTTCGCTAATTGGCATATCTCCAGTGTTGGCACATCCAAGGTGCTCAGGAACCTACCCTTGATGATTGGCTGATTCTCAGCGGAGGGAAAGGAAGAATGTTCGACAAGGCCCACGAGGGATTCTGTATTGTTTGGTCCTCACCGTTCAGCACTTCCCACCCATGAGGCAGTTCATTCAGTATCAACTAAGTCTAAGTATTCGCCTTCTCAGAAGTGCTCCTATGTGCTGCCCAAAGAGATGGCCGCTTTCGAAGTTTTCCCAGCAAACCTGGGTGAATATGTGC
This sequence comes from Mellivora capensis, assembly GCA_004024625.1. Lineage (NCBI taxonomy): Eukaryota > Metazoa > Chordata > Mammalia > Carnivora > Mustelidae > Mellivora > Mellivora capensis. Next base: position 132,334 of record PISX010002766.1, on the reverse strand, counting down.
GAGGTACTGTCTTTATTCTTACAGTCCAAAAGCTGCATGAATTAGAAGTCAGAATGCAGAAACATTCTGTTAACAGTGTGAAGAAAAAGTATGTCTCAAGGTCAAGGTAACCACGGTTGCCTTTTCAGGAGTCAGTGAGAATGATGGCTGGCTGCCCAGAGACAGGGAGCCAGTTCTGTGGTGTGGTTGCCATGTTCCAGGATCTGCCTGGCATTAAAGGCTGGAAGCCCAATTTTATTAGTAAACCTGGAGGGATTGAGAGCCCAGGGATGACAGACTCATGCCAGCCTCATAAGAAACTGAGGCTTGAACCAAAATGTTAATTTACTCTTTTCCAATAAAAGCTGTACTTCTCAAGTGTGCTCAGATCTGCTAGCCGAGGCACTGCCTTTCCCTGTGCGCTTATCGGTGGCAGAGCCAGAAGACGGCGGGGCAGTCATACTGGGCGTGTGGAGCCCGTGCTGGGAGGTGGCTGAGGATCTTGAGGTCTTGGGGGCCTCCCAGCCCTGCGCTCAGCGCAGCCATCGTGACTAGAGGGGAGGAAATTCTGTTAGTCACACAAACTCCCTCACCTGTGACAGGGTCCGTGCCACACTGCCAACCTGGGTCTTTCCCAGAGTTGGCTTTTGTAAAGATGAAATACCGGCTGTCTGTGGACGTAAGTTGGATTGAGTAACTGTGCTCTGTCAGTTGCCATCACAGCCCTGTCCCTTAGATTTGAGGTGCTCCTCGTCTGTTGGTCTTGGCTGTTGGCAATCTCATCCTCGTCACTTACATTTTGATTTTCCCAGCTTCTCAGAGTCGTTCCTTCGTTTGACTCGGGGGCTAACATGTTTTCTGTCCCCTTACGTATACTGTTGTGTCTCTTCATTCATCTGAGATCCCTGACTGAAAACTAACCTCCGATGGATAACTTTTCAGCATATCCTTTAACAGTGACATTTGAAAAATGTGCAGCTGGTATATAAGTGAAGCATTTTAGAGTTCTCTAGTATTTTATTTACCTCTGTGGTACTAAAGTACTAAAGGTACTAAAGTATAAATTCTGTACTTTGCTGTTCTGGAATTTCCATGGGTGATTTTCTTCCGAGTATCTAAAAAATAAGATGTATCTATTGAAGGGGGAATGTCCTACTCTTACCAACTCAGTTTTTCTTTAAGAAACTGCTGTTCTAATTCAGAAAGGGAAATATACGCTGTATTTGAAAAATGTAGAAAAGAGAAGTGAAATATCAAAGGAGGTCCGGATCAATAAAATACAGTAAATAAACAGTATTTATACATTTAGCCGCTTGCAAAACAGGATTATCTCTCAGGTTCTTCAATAAGGATGACTAGAAGGACTGCGAAGAGACTGTATGAACTCTCATGTATTAATTACCCTTCTAGGATGTCAGATCAGGTCAGTAAAAACTGTGATGTCCTAGAGCAACTTGTTACCTGCTCATTTCTCTGTTACGTAAAGGGGGCTACGTAGCCAGTTTTGCTTTTTGGTTTTACTTTGAACAAAGAAATAGAAGCTAAGAGGGCAGTGATTAACTATCTACATGTCTGTAACCTTTTAGAAGTTGCATAAGTATTGTCTACTCCCAAAGTCCTATTTTCAAAACTATTGTTCATTATCCAACAAAATGGAAATATTTTTAAAAATATTTTATTTATTTATTTGACAGAGAGAGAGAGAGAGATCACAAGTAGGCAGAGAGGCAGGCAGGGTGGGGGGGAAGCAGGCTCCCTGCTGAGCAGAGAGCCCGATGTGGGGCTCGATCCCAGGACCCTGAGATCATGACCTGAGCCAAAGGCAGAGGCTTAACCCACTGAGCCACCCAGGCGCCCCCAAAATGGAAATATTTTAAGTGATATCCTATTAACAGCCAGGAAACGCTTTTACTGACGTTAGCAGATTCGTGTTTAGTCAGCCAGTGCTGAGCTGTAACCTTTGTGTATACTGCTTCCATATGCATGATGTAAAAATCTATAAAATTCTGACACAAGAGAAACTGGTTGCATTAAAATACGTGGGTAGGTGTGCTTAGAGAAGTGGACAGAATCATGGATGGGTTTATTGGTGTGTCAGGATTGAGACTTGGAAGAAACAGAAAGATCAGATGTGTGCTGTGGTGCAGGTTAGCTATCTTTTATTGTTTTCATGGTGCTCTGAACCCACATTGGGGCAGGGGTTATCTCGGATACGACCTAGGATATTGAAGTTGTTTGTTTCCGGAACTTCTCTTTCTGTAGTTCCTTGCAAATTGCTCAAAATGTTGGAAGAGTGAAACATGTTGTCATGTTAAAACATTTTGTGACCTAGTTGAGGTTTGAGTATACTTGTGTACTGGCAAACACACAGGGGATTTAGGCTTTGCTCTAATAGCTACGTGAACTCAAATATATGCTGGATTTGGATTGCTTTGAAGGCTACTACAAGGTAGTAGGTTCTGGACCTTGTTTTTCCTTTCATGAGCAAGACATTCCTTGGAGTTAAGGGGCGATTTATATTAAAGAGTAGCAAATTGTTTCTCTCTTTTGGAAATAAACAAAATCACCCTCTGATGATAAAATATTTCTTTAGCATGTCAAGATAGTTACTGAGGAAAGAATGGAGGGGGGGAAATGGGGATAACTTATTTAGGGGCTTACTGTTTAGGAAATGAAATGTATTTAATAAAATGCAATTGCCTTATATACCGTGTGTCTCGAAAATAATGAGACAAAGAAAAAAATGGAAAACGCCATACTAGAACTTATATGACCAAATAAATCTTGTCCCACGGGAGGCAGTCCAGTTTTTCTAGCTCTGTTCTAATTGAGCAAAACGTTTTCAGACTCTTTTGGAATTGTCTTCAGAACTGTTTTATGAGCCAAACCCCAAAATCAACATCTTTACTTTATTATCACACCTCTTTTTGGACCCAAAAGAATATTACTCAGCCTGATCCCCCACTTAATTTATCAGACTTGGCTCAGGCTATTTCCAGAATACAGTGTGCTTTTTGATAGGACAATTGAATATTTTTATTCATTTATTTATTCACTCAGTGATGGAGGCTGAGTGCCTTCAGTGAGTCAGGTGTGTTGGGGTGACACATGGGAGTCTGACCCTGGAAATGGGAGGGGAGAAAGAGGATCAGAGAAGATACCCTGAGCAGGTCTTTGCACAGGAGCAGGAGGTTACCAGATGGACAGAGATACCAGTCCGTGCTAGAATCTAGTTAAAAGATGAAAATGAGGGGCGCCTGGGCAGCTCAGTCAGTTAAGCAGCTGCCTTCAGCTCAGGTCATGATCCCAGGGTGCTGGGATCGAGCCCTCTGTTGGGCTCCCAGCTCAGCGGGGAGTCTGCTTCTCCCTCTCTCTCTGCTCCCCTCTCCACACCCCCTCTCACTCACGCGTGTTCCCTCTCTTGCTCTGCTCTTTCTCTCAAATAAATAAAAGTTTTTTAAAAATGATGAGAATGGATTGGTAATTGGGGTGAGATCGTGAAGGCCTTAGTAAGCCATGGAATGGAAGGTACAGTGGTTAAGAGTGAGGGTTCTCCTGCCTGATTATCTGAGTTCGAATTCTGGCTCCTTCATTTATAAGCTTCATGGCACTGGGCAATCTCTGAATCTTCCAGCCTTAGTTCTTTTCATCTGTAAAAGAGATGATGCCTACTTTATAGGGTTAGGAGGTTTAAATACATAGACACAGATAAAGTTATTTTTTTAGGGGCCCTGGATGGCTCAGTCTGTTGAGCGTCTGCCTTCTGCTCAGGTCATGATCCCAGGGTCCTGGGATGGAGCCCCGGGTCAGACTCCCTGCTGAGCGGGGCGCCTGCTTCCCCCTCTGCCTGCTGCTCCCCCTGCTTGTGCGCTCTTTCTCTCACTCTCTACCTCAAATAAATAAAATATTTTTTTAAAAAAAAAGTTCTTTTTAAAATTTTTTATTTTTATTTTTTCAGATAAAGTTCTTAATCATGTTTGACATATATAGTAAATACTCAGTAAATGTTAGATTTTTGTCCTGCTGCTTTGTCCTGTGGGCAAGAAACAACAATGGAAGTATTTTAAAGAGCAGAATATACTTTTTTGCCTTGTGTAGCATTAACTACTCCTCTCTTCTTGAGGTAGTCTCTTCCCTCGTTTTTTCTTTTTCAAATAGCTTTTTGACACATAGTTGATATGCCATACAGTTCACCCATTGGAAGTGAGTGATTCAGTGATTTTAGTATATTCACAGGGTTGTGCAACCTATCACCATAATCTGATTTTAGAACATTTTCGTTCCCCCCAAAAGAAACACCATCCCCATTAGCAGTCAATCCCCATTTCTTCCGTCCCCCCTACCTGCTACCGCTCACCCTAGGCAACCTCTAATTTACTTTCTGTTCTTATAGATTCGCCTACTCTGGCCATTTCATATGAATGGAATCATTCAATACATAGTCTTTTTAGGACTGGCTTCTTTCACTTAGCATAAGGTTTTCAGGAGTTACCCACATTGTAGCACGTATCGGTCCTTCTTTTTTGGAATGGAATGGTACCCCAGTGGAATGGAATGGTATGTGTATTACACATTTTATTTATTCCTTTATCCACTGATAGACCATTTGGGTTGTTTCTAGTGGTTGGTTATTATGAATCCTGGAGCTGTGAACTTTCCTGTGCTAGTTGTTGTGTGGACATATGTTTTCATTTCTCTTTAGGCATATGTCGAGGAGTAGCATTAATACGGCAACTCTATGCCTAAGAGTTTGAGGAACTGCCAAACTGTTTCTGCAGAGTGGCTGCACCGAATTACATCACTGGTGTAGCACCGTGTGAGGGTTCCACTTTCTCTCCATCTTTGCCAATATTTTTATTATCCTTTTAATTTTAGTAGTCTTGGTATATATGAGGTGGTATCTCATGGTTCTGCTTTGCACTTGTCTAGTGACTAATGATGTGTTCTCCTGTGTTTCTTGGCCCTTATTCTCTCTTTATTGAAATGTCTATTCAAATCCTTTCCCTGTTTTTATTTTATTTTATTTTCAGCTTTATTGAGGTATAACCTTGGCCCATTTTTAAGTTGGGTTGTCTTTTGATTATTGAGTGGCAAGGAGTTTTTAATATATTCTGGTTCCAAGTCTCTTACCAGATACATGATTTGCAAATAGTTTGTCCACGTCTTTGGGTTGGCTCTTCATTTTCTTGATGATGTCCTTTATAGCACAAAGGGCTGTCAACTGACGAAACCAATTTACCTATTTTTTCTTCTTTTGTTTGTGCTTTTGGTGTCCTATCCAAGATACCATAGCCTAACTCAAGGTCATGAAGCTTTACTCTTAACGTTGTTTTCTAAGAGTTTTATAGTTTTAGATCTCACAGTTAGGTTTGTGATCCATTTTGAGTTAATTTTTATGTATGTTGTAAGGTACAGATCCAACTTCAGTATTTTGTGTGTGGCTGTGCAGTTATTCTGGCATTGTTCCTCAAAGAGTCCCCAGCTTTTTTGGGCACGCTTGTTGAAAATCAGTTGAGCATACACATAATTTCTGAGTCCAGAAATTAACTCTACATTCTCTTCTGTTGCTCTGTATGTGTGTCTTTATGGCAGTACCACACTGTCTTGAGTTCTGTAGTGTCTAGTAAGCTTTAAAATTGAGAAGTCCTCCAGCTTTTTCTTTCTCAAGATTATTTTGGCTATTTTGGGCCCCTCGCATTTCTGTATGAATTTAGGGTCAGCTCGTTGTCAGTTTCTGCTAACAGTCTGGGATTCTGATATGGATTGCATGGAAGCCACAGATCAATTTTGGGAGTATTGCCTCTTAACATCAAGTCCCTCTCACTCGTGAATACAGATGTCTTTCCACTTACGTAGATCCTCTTTAATTTCTCTTAACATCGTTAGTTTTCAGCATGCAGTGAACTTCTTTTCTTAAATTTATTCTTATTTTGTTCTTTTTTTGATGCTATTGTAAGTGAAATTATTTTCTTAATTACCTTGTTTTTTTGGTGACCTCAGCTGCATTCTTGCTCGTCTCTGATTCGCTCAGGGGTGCTGCTCTTTCTGTTGCACCTTATAGTCCCCAGGATTCTGACTTTCCAAACTATTATTGGATCCGTATCCAAATCTGCAAGTGTGTGTTTACAGTTCTTCCCTGGACATTACCACCTGAATGTCATAAACCTCTCAAATGCATCTCTTTGGGAACGAAATCATTAACTACTCCTCATATCTTCATTTCTCTTTTCTTTTCTTGTACTGTTTGGAAATAGCACCGCTATCTATGGTGATGCCCTCTGAAAATCATTCTAATCTTCCCTTCTTTCAGCTTTTACATCCTGGTTGACCACCAAATCCTAGGGATTCTACCTCCTAGATGTTACCATAGGAGTATAAATTAACACAATTCTTCTATAGAGCCATTTGGATCAAGAACTTTTTAAAAAAGATTTATTAATTTACTTGAGAGAGACAGAGAGCATGCATACACATGCAGGGGAAAGGGTTGGAGGGAGAGCCAGGAGAGAATCCCAGGAAGACTCCACACTGGGTGTGGAACCCAGCGTGGGGCTTGATCCCAGGACACCGAGATCACCACCTGGGTGGAAACCAAGCATCAGACACTTAACTGACTGTGCCACCCAGGTGCCCCTGGATCAAGAACTTTTTTAAAGTACATGTATTTTGGGGACGCCTGGGTGGCTCAGTTGGTTGGGCGGCTGCCTTCGGCTCAGGTCATGATCCCAGCGTCCTGGGATCGAGTCTAACATCAGGCTCCTTGCTCGGCGGGGAGCCTGCTTCTCCCTCTGCCTCTGACTGCCACTCTGTCTGCCTGTGCTCGCTCGCTCTCTCCCTCTCTCTCTGACAAATAATAAATTTAAAAAAAAAATTAAAAAAAATTTTTTAAGTACATGTATTTTGATTCAGAAAAGTATGTAACTTTTGACTTTTGCAATGTCACTTACAGGAATTTACCATCAGGTAATGAGCCAATGTTACAAGAATAGGGGAATGGTTCAATAAGTCACATAAATTTAGTGCAGTTTAAAAGTAGTTTTATCATATGTAAACATGCATATATAGAGACTAGTGAAAGCATCTGATAGTTGGTGAAATATTTTAATTACAAAACATTTATGTAAAGTGTGATTCTCTTTTTGTTGAACAACAATAGAAAATAAGCTCCAAAAAAAAAAAAAGAAAAAATAAGCTCCAAGGGAGCACGGATCTTGTCTCACTGGCATTGATAACCCCAGAAGAGAGTAGGAGCTCAGTAAATACTTGTTGGTGGTATTGGTCTCTCTCTCTTTACTGCTTCTCTTGCCTTAATCTATCTGTATTTCTTAACCTGGGCTTCTGCAGACACTTCCAACTTGTTTTCCTCGCCTCCAGTTTTATCCCCTACAGTCCAACTTCTGCTCTACAGAGTGTATTTCCAAGTGGTAAATGTGGCCATGGCATTGCCTGCTGTAAGTAACATCCTTTGGTTCTTCCCCAGTGCTCCTAAGATAATTTCCAGACTTCTAGCCTGGATTACCAACCCCTTTCTAATTTCACTTCTGTGTACTTTTCCAGTTCTTCTCTTGCCATTTTCCAAGATAATCACCACGTCATGCCAAGCTATCCACAATTCCCCAAATATGAATTTTCCTGCATACCTACATACCTTTGGACATGCTGTTCCTTCTGCCCCGACCATGCCAAACTTCCCTTGTTTATCTGGCAAATTCCAGATCATCCTTTGAGATCCTGTGCCCCAGCTACACGCCTCTCCTGGGACATAGGAGTGCCTCTTCTGCAGGGCGTCCATAACTCCTGAACTCTTTTGTAACCCTTAGTGTATAGAAGATAGACATCTCCTTAGGGCTAGTGAGTTAGTGAGGGCAGGGACTCTATATTCTTCTGCCTTCAGCTCATCATCTTACTGCTGAACAGACTTCTGCTCTATCTCCCTCTCAGGGAGACCCAGTTTGGGTCTGAGGCCTGGTACCAGTTTCCTTTCATCTGTGATGAAATTAGAAAAATAAGGGCCCTGTGGTGAATTTTTCAGAAAGCTAAATCTGTTTACATTTTGGGTGTTAAAATGTGCTTTTTCTAATGAAATGATGTTGGTAGTAGATGGTAGGGTACATTTATGTCCAGTTGACAACATTCTGTCAGAGCCCAAAATTTGTTGGAAATTTTACAGTTCCCTGAAAACCAAAGGTCTGGGAACAGTGCTGTATCTCATGGGGTGGCACCAAGTCCCCAAAGTCAAAAGCCTATGAGTCATCCTTGGCTTCTCCTCCTTCCTCATCCCTCCACCCCCGCCACATTCAGACACTTAGCAAGTCCTGCCAATTCAACCTCCTAAATATTTCTGGAATCTGTACTCTCCTCTCCGTCCTTGCTGCCAATTCCTTAGGACAGGCCCTCTTTATTTTCCCTGTACAACTGCAACAGTCTCCTGACTGGTCTTCTTGCCACTGTTCCCCTCTTACCCATGCGCATCAGAATGAGCCGTTTAAAAATCAGAAGTAGGTAATCTGTTTTCCACAGGATAAAAGTTCCTTATGGCATACAAGGTTTTTCTCTAGTGGGACTTCTTGCTGTCCTCTGTTCACACTGTCTCCTGCCCTTTCTTTACCACTTTCTTGGGCAACTGTGTAAGTTCAGTTGTCACTTCCTCTGTGAACTCTTTCCTACAAGTCTGAGTTAGGTGCTCCCTTTATTACTCTTAAAATACCTTGTATATCTCTCTACCTCAGCATTTCCACATTAGTTGATAATTCATCTTTTCATGTCTGCCTGCCCACTAGACTCTGAACAGCTTAAGAAAATGTCTTTCTTCCTTTTATCTTTCTATCCCTAGCACACCCTGTACAATGCTAGAAAATAACAAATACTAAATAAATGTTTGTTGGCCAAAAGCATTTGTTTGGTATTACGATTGGGTGTACAATGTGGAAGGTTTATGGACCAGAGTGAGGGGCTGAGTACAGAAGTCTCCACGAGGCAGGGAACGGGATAAAGGCCTTCTATGGAAGTTTAGGCAAGAGTGATGAGTACCTGAACTCAGGAAGTAGTAGTGGATAGAGAAACATTTAGGTGGTGGAATTGGTGCTTGGTTAGATGTATGAGGTCATGGAAGAACCTAGGATTACTTGAAGGTTTCTGGGCTTAGAAAATTGGTCGGTTGGTGGTGTGGTTCACCAACGGGGGTAAGTTCTGTTCTAGACACTTTGAAATTGATGTTGAAAATATTGGTTCAAGTTGTCCAAGAGGTGACTGAGTGTGGCATTTGTGGAAAGAACTGTTTTGGAGAGAGAGGCTGGGGATTCTGCAACCTGTAGGTACTATATAAAGTCTTGGCCACAAGGGAGATAATTATCATTTGTTGTTGGCTATGTTGCAGAGGTGGTGGTGCATTTGGTGGGAAAGGAATGGGACCGTGAGCTTCTAGATACTGGAGGTCCGGATCAAGGAGAAAGAAGCATGTGAAGGTTCTAATTGAAATCCTGGTTGAGTGTCTTATAGTTTCCATCTATCAAATGAAATTAATAATAACCACTTAATTGGGATATTAAAGGAATTCAATGAGTTTGCATGTGAAAAGTCTCAGGTACAGTCCTAGGCTCACTCTAGGGGCTCATAAATGATAGAGAAAAGATTCATGAAAATATTTCTCAGGACCTGGAGATAGTTTCAAAACAATTTTTCTTAGTGATTACATTGGAGATTATAGTTAACATCTTAAACCTAAAACAATTTAGTTTTAAATAACACTAACTCAGCTTATATAGTGTATGAAAACCATTTTTCCTATACAGCTCCGTCCAACCCCTTTTATGCTATTATTGTCACACGTTCCATCTTTATACATTGTACGACCATAGATTGATACTTATTGTCATATGCATTTGTCTTTTTAATCATATTAGGGAAAAAAAATAGTTCCAGAAAGAAACTACAATAATACTGGCTTTTAAAATTTTTACCTGTGTAGCTAGTTACCTTTGCCAGTGTTCTTTCTTTCTTCATGCAGCTTTGAGTTACTCTCCTGTCCTTTCATTTCAACCTGAGGGACTCCCTGTAGCATTTCTTTGAGGGAAGGTCTACTGGCAACAGACTCCCTCAGTTTTTGTTCATCTGAGCATGTTTAATTTCACCTTCATTTTTGAAGAATAGTTTGGATATAGAATGCTTGGTTAACAGCTTTTTCTCTCAGCCTTTAAATGTGTCATCCACTGTCCTCTGTCTTCCATGGTTCTTTTTTTTTTTTTTTTTTTTTTAATTTACTTGACGGGGGCAGGGGTGGTGTATTGGGGGAAGCCAGAGAGCACAAGCAGGGAAAGGGTGGGCAGAGGGAGAAGCAGGCTCCTGGTAGAGTAAGGATCCTGATGCAGAGCTCCATCCCAGAACTCTGGGATCATAACCTGAGCCAAAGGCAGACCCTTAACCGATTGAGCCACCCAGGCCCCTGTCTTCCGTGGTTCTGATGAGGTGTTGGCTCTTAAACCATGTACTGAATTTCCTTTGTAGGCGGTGAGTAGCTTATCCTTGCTGTTTCCACATTCATTTTTTGCTTTATGACAGCTTGATGTATAATGTCTCTCAGTGTGGCTCTCGCCTGGCCTCACGTTAATGTGCCTAGAAAGCACTCAAAGGATCATAATAATGCAGTCAAATTAAATTATTGTAATTTCGTAATAACAATAATGACTACAAATGATCCATTGGTAGAACACAATCTGTATATTGTGCTTAAAAAGCCAAGAAAATGTTCAGTGCATGCTACAGAGAATCCCATTAAAAACTTTCATTTTTAAAAATTGTTTGAGGGCTTATAGTGGGTAAGAATCGGGTATGAGAAATTCTCACCTATGTGTGTAATTCCCTTACAGAGTCTGAGTCTGAGTTGTTCTGTTCCTATGTCTTTGCAAAGGAAATATTCCTCCTTAGGGGACATGTAGTTGGAGCTACATGTACAAATTCTTCTCCTTTAGTTTTTAACTGCTCTCAACATGAAATACTTACCTTGTTATATGAAATATTCCTAGAACAAAGATTAAGCTCTTAAAATTTTAAAATTAAAATTTTAAAATAAAACTTATATGTAACATACTGAATCATAACTTAATATTACACATTTTTATATCTGAACAAAACAACCTAATTTCAGATGCCCATGCTTGGCAGTTGACAGAGCTGTCAGTTCTTTTAACTTTATCAACAGTGTTCTGTTTTCTTACCTTTTAATAATAGTTTCCTGATGGTGTCCTTAAAATATTTATAGATTTTTGCAGTTCTTTTTTTTTTTTTTTTAAGATTTCATTTATCTATTCGACACAGAGAGAGAGAATACAAGTAGACAGAGCGGCAGTCAGAGGTACAGGGAGAAGCAGGCTGCCCACTGAGGAGGGTGTCCGATAAGGGGCTCGATCCCAGAACTCTGGGATCATGACCTGAGCCAAGGGAAGATACTTCACTGACTGAGCCACACAGGTGCCCCTTTTTTTCAGTCCTTAACGCAGTAGTTTTTGGAAATTTTGCTTTAATAGATCTAATTTTAGAATGTAAGATGTCAGAGGGGCCTGGTTGGGTTAGTCGGTTGGGGGGGCCAACTCTTGATTTCGGCTCAGGTCATGATCTCAGGGTCCTGGGATCGAGCCCCACATCAGCTCCATACGTGCTCACTGGGGAGTCTCTTTGAGGATTCTCCCCCTCTTCCTCTGCTCCTGTGCACATGTGCACACTCGCTCTCTCTAATAAATAAAAAAAATCTTTAAAAAAATAGAATGTAAGATGTTAGATATTAATTTTTATAATGGATTTTTTTTTTTTTTAAAGAAAAAACACTTTTGTTATTTTGGCTGCTTATACCTTGTTCTATTAGAAAGGGCGCTGAATTCTTAGTTATGAGACCCAGGTTTCTTACTCCTCTGTTGCTTTGCCCATCTGCATTCTCTTGGCCTGTGCTTCTTTTTCTGTAAAACAATTGTATGGAACCAGATAATCTCTGAAGTTTCCCATACTTTCAAAATTCCATAATTCTGCCATGCAGGACTTTTCTCTGGCTTCTATGATAAACATTAGAGTAATTTAAAGAATTTATGGGCTGTCATTATTTCTCTTTTATATCATGATAATTCTGTTCTTTCGATCTAACATTTAGCCAGGGATCAGAAAATAGTTTTATTTTTCCTACAAGCTCTTTTATGGAATTGCTACATATTGGAGAAAGATTAAAATCTCATCCCTTCACTGAGGCAGTAATACATACATAGTATTTTTTTCTCCTAGAACCAATTTAAGAACTTACATTGTTAACATAATTTTAAAAATTTGCCATTTCAGGATTGAGGAGCAGGATTTTGTCAGTAACTCAGAGGAGCAGATTGAAGAAAAGTATGTGAGTGATGAGAGAAAGAAAATTTAAATGAGAAAAGAAGCTTTTATAATTCTTGTTTTTAAAATGGTGATTTTTTTTATTACTAACAATTGATGCGCTCTCATTGTAAAAAATCTGGGCAAATAACAGGAAACACAGCTCCGTAAGCTCATCACCCAGAGATAACCACTGTTAGCACCTTGGTTCATCTTTCACCCATTGTGTATACATACATGCGGAATCAGACTCTACATATTCTTCTGAAACCCTCCTTTTCTTTTAATATATTATGAACACCTTTCCATGTTCAGTAAATATGAATCTGAATCATTTTTTAAAAGCCATATGATCTATACGTATCTATTTATGTATCCATCTATCTTGCTAGATTACTCTCCAGAAAGGTTTTTGTTTGTTTGGTTGGTTGTGGTTTTTTGTGTTGTTTTTACCAATTTGTACTCACACAGTGATGTGGATCCATTTCACAAACCCTTCCAGATGCTATGCCATTTTATCATTAAAAATTCCTTACCCAGTTTGAGGAACTTAGTGTATTGCTGATGTTTTCATTTATGTTTCATTAAGTTATTACTATAGTTTAACATTTTCTCATATGTTTACAGTCCTTTATGTTTCCTTAAAAGGAATTCACTTCAGTGGTTGTTTTATTAGATAAGAACCTAATCCTAAGTACCTGAGTGACTTAGTGCTGGGATAAATTTACTCACCTCATAAGGATGTGATTATGAAAGATTTTTGGCTTATGGTGTAGGTGAAGTTTGGTTAGCTTTCTTCTACGACCCAGCAGACAGCCTTCAGCACAGACAGCTGCCTAGTTTGGGCTGATTCGTCGTTTTTCCTCAAGAGAGGCCCAAAGCTGGAGAACGGGGCTTTTACAGGTCAGAAATGGAGACAGAACTGAATGTTGAAAGTTTTCCAGAATCCAGCACTCTCTCTGACTCAAGCCAGAGCTGTTGACTTTACTTTCAAAAAGATCATTTAACTCTTGTATTTTTGAGATCAGAATATCTTTTTCTGGCTCTGTTGGGGGAACTGAAGTGGGTCATTTTTCTAACTAGTTAAGGGAAGGATGTAAGGGGGCCTGGGGGATCAATAGTCTTCCACTTTATTTTTCCTGTGAATTTTCTGAACATGTATTGTTTTCAGTCCAGCATGAAAAGCATATACTACTATGTCCAGGTTTACCAGAGGCCTCTGGGGGTTGGCATGAGGCCAGCTCCCATCAGCCAGTGTGCCTCCTCTGCCGTAGAGAGGTCTCTGACCCAAGTGCTGCAGAGGCAGGATTGCACAGTGGTTAGGAAATCCCACTCGGGAACCAGACAGCCTGACTTCAGATCCTGTCTCCTCCACTTACCGTCCTATGCTTTAGGCAAAGTACTGAACCTCATTCTGGCTGTTTCTTTCCTCCTCTTGTTTCTAAACAGCTTTATTGAGATACACTTTACTACCTACATCAAATTTATCTGTATAAACAATTCAGTGGTTTTTGGTCTATTTACTGAGTTGTCCAACCATCACCATGATCTAATTTTAGACCATTTTACCACCCTGAAAATACCCCGGTACCCATTCATGGTCATTTTCTGTTCCTCTCCCTGCCCCAGCACCTTCAGGCCTAGGCAGCCACCAACCCACTTTCAGTCTCCATGGACCTGCCTACTCCGGACCTATCATATAAAAGAAATCATACAATATATGGCCTTCTGTGACTGGCTCTTTTCACTTAGTGTAATCTTTTCAAGATTTATCCATGCCGTACCATGTATCTGTACTTCATTCCTTTTTATTGTCAAATGATACTCCGTTACGTGGATATACCACTTTCTCTTTATCCATGCACCCATTGATGGACACGTGGGTGGTTTCTACATTTTTAGCTATTATGAGTGAGGCTGTGGTGAACATTTGTTTATGTACATCTGTTTCTTTATTCGTAAAGTGGGCACCATTTCATAGAGTTGTGAGGACTGAAAAAGTCCAAATAATGTAGTAGTAGCGAGTAGATAGGGAGCAAACTAACAGTGTTAGTTAATGTAATTTATGAGTGTATGTCCTCGCTTCACCTCAGTGACAGGATTTGGCTTACTCAGGGTGCCATGCTTTCTTTCCTGTCGACATCTCTGAAGATCCTCTCTTTTACTTCACTGCTGACTTCTCCCTGAGTTACAGTTCTGAGAAGTTTAATTCATTTAGTAAACATTTCTTGAACACCTGCTGTCCCAGGTGCTGTGGAGAATTAAAAGAACAGGGTAAACAAAAGTGTGGAGAAGCTTTTCCAGTTAAAGACTGTCTTTAGTTTGCTCACCTGCAACCTCTGACCTGCCAGGAGGGTTTAGGACTTAGGGCCCCTGAACCCCATTTCTCACCAAATGCTACACGTTTGGGGGTCTCTTAATCCTTTCACTCTTGTCATGCCCTTGTTTTGACCAACATACCTATATTTGTCAAGAGGCAAATGGAAGCTGACTGTTGTGGAAGTAAGGCAACTGAGTCTCAGGGCAGAACCCAGCAGGTAGTAGGGTAGTTAGTAGCTCATTCCTGTGCTGTCGTGGGTTGACCAATGGTGTCTATTCTAATCCATATGGGAAAGTTCCTAATTTTTTCAATTTGCAAGTTGCAAATTGCAAAAGGCCAAAATTTGCAAATTGCAAATTCTTCTTTTTTGTAGAGTCGACTTTACGTTCTTTTTGAATGTACAGAACTATTTTGTGTTGGTACCGGACTCAGCAAAAATATTCAGCTCAGCATTGTCTGGCTGCCTGTGTTTTCTGTCTCTTGACTTCACGTGGATAGTGATTTGCATGGTGACTTAGAATACACGTGTTGACTATTTTGCCTCTGCCACCCTTCTCTGCCCTGTAAGAGAACAAATGTGTTTTTATGATTTCCTCATTTGTTTGAGCTCTGACGTAGTATTTCCTTTTTCCTATGATACCATACAGTTATCCTAACAGAGTGATGCTACTACCTCATTCTTCTCTCTGCCTTTCACTCAGACAAAATGCCTTAGCAGTTCAGAGAACTGTTTGATAATGGAAGAGTGCCTCTGGTGCTTGCTGTAGGATTGGGGAAGAAGTTTGGATTCTGTTGCTTAATGTCCATTTCAGGAATTCATCTTGAAAATGAGCAGAGTCATCTACAGGCCCCCCATATGCCCATTAGGACTTCCACAGAGCTTATTTGGGGCCTCACTAATAGAATACCAGTTTTGTCCTGTCATCTGCCGTCATATGGTTGCGGTGTGTTTCCATATATAGGAGTTTTACTGTTTGCTCTGTTTTAAATATTTACTGTCATGCAGGCCTGTATCTTGTAAGCTTGCCCAATTTGGGGGATTCCCATTTAACTTGTAGAACATTTTTTGGTTCACCAGAACCAAATTAGTAGAAACTCAGATTAGTAGAAACTCTGAAGATGAACTAGAAGATGAACCACGAAACTTTCTTATGAATATTCTCTTTAAGGCTATAAAGAACCACATGATTTAGTAAATTAGAGATGCTGATTTCACATTCCCTCATAAGATGATGGTAGCCTTGAACTTAGAAGTATGACCAGAGATTTCCCTGCTTTTGGAGTTACGATTTGACATTTCATTTGACCGTTGGATTAACATAGGTTTGAAGGCATTTATCCACATATATGCAGGTTTTTCCCTGTAAATACAGTAATTTTTCCCTGTAAATACAGTACTGTAAATGTATTTTCTTTTCCTTTTCATTATCCTAATAACATTTTCTTTGCTATCTTTTTTTAAAATATGGACCATTTCACAGATTTGCCTGTCATCCTTGCATGCGGGCCGATTTTAGTATATGTCTGCGGAAGCGAACGCCAGCTTACTTTACTTAAAAAAATTTCAGTATGTAATACATATAACACACACAATATGTATTACTCAACTGTGTTCTCAGTAAAACATCCAGTCAGCAGTAGACTATTAGAAGTTGAGCTTGGGGGGAATCAAAAGTTACACGTGGATTTTTGACCACAGGGAGGTCAGCACCCCTAAGCTCTGCATTGCCCAAGGGTCACCTTCCCTGGGCATGTCCCCTTTTCAGTAGTACGTAGTGAGGTTCCATAAATCAGGGTTCTAGGAGAACATATCTCATTGGGATGCAGCCTTTAAAACTTTATGTTGTTTTAAATACTTCTCTTTGCCTCCTCACTTTCTCTTATCCCACTGAGTCCTTTCCTGCTCTAGGTTATATATTCCTAATTTGCTGTGAACTCATCCGTATGTCATCTTCTGCCTTTCTCTGCTTTTTCTCCACAAAATGCTTCTCCAGTCAGACCAGGAACCTCAAATAGAAATCCTTAGGAGAGATGAATTCGTCTTCTCTGGAGCTGTCAGTTACCCTTGTTCAGTGGACATGTGCCTAGAGGGAAAATATAAGGGGAATTGTCCCAGCCAGTCAGGACTGGTTCAGTCACCTAGAGGAAACTACTGCTGTTTATATGCTTGACCTTAATTCATTTTGTCTAATACCCAAGACATACTTGAGGTCAGATATTGATGTTTCAAAGTAATTTTAATCATTTCAAGATACGTATAAATGTTTTAGGATTATTTTTTTTCGTAAGTAAGAGAAGCGCAACTCAAACTGGGTAAGTGTGAAAGTGATGTTACTAGCTAACGTAACAAATAAATCCCAGGTTGTTATCGGCACAAGTGGGGCCGGTGCGTAACCACTGTTCTCCAGAATCTCTTGCCTATCATTTCCCCTCGCTGGCTTTCTGCCCTGTTGGCTGCAGTCCATGGTATGCTCACTAAAGTGGTGGCAAAGACAGCCATCGGCAGCTGCAGGCTTAGATGTTGCCAGTTTGGTAATCCCAGAATAAAGAGAGCTCTACTCTCCCAAAAGTTCTAGTAAAAATCCTGGGACTGATTCACATGGTCCTATCCATCCCTGAATCAGCCCATGTCACTCTCTGCAGGGGAGGTTACATGCCATGACACGCTCTTTTCCCCACAATATATTGCCTAAGTAGGAAGGGGTCGTCAAAAACAAATGAGGATATGGTTTACAGAAGAGGGAATAGGTGTCGGAAAGGCAGACATCACGGATGTCTACTGAATATTAGAATGCAGAATGAATTTACTTTGATGTTTCATGTTACCTTTATAGATTTTGTTTGGAACTGATACACAGCCATACACCATTACTTATGGTTTTATGTATCAGTCTTCTCTCCCCCAGCTAGATAGTAAAGCTCTTAAAGACCATACCCATCTTAGATCTTTTGGAATCTCTAAAACGTACAGTACTATACCTGCACATAGTAGGTACTCATAAAGGTTTATGGACGCTGTGGAAACAGCAGGTTCCTTCTAGGAGCATTTTCATTATTGTTAGTGGCAAATGCCTCTGGAGTTAACACCATTCAGTGTTGGTTTAGAACAAGTGCACACATAGGCCATTTAATGAGCAAGTGGAGAACAACACCCTGGCCAGTATCCAGTTGCATAGGGCAAGGAGGATGCGTGAACGTAACCTTAGGTGCGTGTAAGCTATAGGCACAGAATGTGCTCCGTGGACTATAGAGAAAGATAAAAAAGAATTCTTCTCAATTCCAAAGACTGGCTGTAATTCAAATAAAATTTTGTTTAGCGCCCTTAGGCAGCTGTGCCAGACATCTCTCAGCTCTTGAACTATTTGATGTCCAAACATTCAAGACTATGAAAAAAAAAGTGACAGGAAAAAATTCCTCATAGAACTTCCTGTGACAGGTCAAAGTTTAATCACAGCAAATAATGCAGATTTCCCTTTTATTATAACCACAGAAGAAAGGCAGGGCTTGTGTTTACAAAGCATGTTGTTTGGGAGACCTCTGTAAATTGTAATCTTTGGAAATCCCAAGCCTATTGGATGTAATCCCATCCATTAGATGAAGGCAGCTTGCCTATGCCACAAAGATCCAGAACAGCAAGTTAAATGGAAAATATGAACAGGAAGCAGTCATTAAGAATTACAATGGTTGGGATGCAGAGTTAATTCACGGAGATATTTTGTTATGAGATAATGACATCACTAGGACAGCTGGAAAGCTGAGGGCTGTGAGGGGTCAGGACTATAGAGACAGGGAGAGAACTCAACTTTATGGGAGAGTTAGGGGCTTGGCTGGCTTAATTGTGAGATGGTAATGACCTAGCTGGCTTTTTTGGATTGCATTTTTCATAGCTCAGCTGGGTTCGGAGACTTAGTGAATGCTGAGAAGCACTTTTCACTTCTGAACATTCCCTTGGATCATAGAAAGCTAAGCTCTCACGGTTGCATATCGAACAGTGGTTTTGATTTCCTCAGAAAGTCATCTGAGATATTTTGTTCGCATTCAATGCAGCGCGAATGTATTTTGCTTATGGAACTGCAGTCATGTAATCACTGAAATGGTACTTTTGTCAGTTTACTGAATAGCAAAAAAAAAAAAAAAAAGTTTTCAAAAGTCTCAAGATGTTGGTCAACACAAGGAATCATAGTTAAAGTCGCTTTCCAGTCTTTCTGTTCAGATGTTCAGACCTGTCTGGCTCTTTTGTTTTGCAAGTGTAGGGGTTCTAGGCGGCCTGGCCACATTCCTCATTTATTTTATATAAATATATTACAGATTGTTAACCTCCTGCCAAATACCAGGGATTTCAGTTCTTCCTTTAGCTCAGTTGCTTTATGTGAGACTTGTTATATTAAAACATCTATGTTCTCTTTATTGCCCACCACATTGACTGTTATTTATTTGATTTGGGGTAATTCCAGAGGGAGTCATTGTAGACAATAAAGCATCATAAATATTATGTTCTAAAATCCCTCAGATGAATACAGGCCTTTCCTGCTATTTGAAAGTAGAATGTTCCTGTGAAAGTTTTTGTAGGGTGAAATGGTGTAAAGTGAAGAAGCAGTTACCATTAATTTGTATGGAAAGTCTTTTGAGTGTTCCCAGAACCGCTCTTGGGTTTTGGGACACATCTTGCTAACGGGTACACAAAGTAAATCAAGAAAAAGCACAGATGCTCAGAGAGAGCCTCCAAAAGCTAAGGCGACTTGATGGCCTGAGGCTGAGTACCCTTGTGTAGAAGGAGTCTGAGGGTGCCCCCCGTTCACTGTTTGTGGTGCGCGCTGCCTCTGTAAAGGCTCACGTATTGAGTGCTATTTTCAGTTTTCTCCTTTTTTCCTAAAAGCAAAAACCCTCTGAGATTTCTTCAGTTAGCGAGAACAGGTGTACTAATGTAGGACTTTGGTAAAAAAGTAAAAGGGTAGTGGCGTGCACTTTCAAAGACTGGGGGCTACCTGTATTTATAATCGTTGACTCAGAATGCATTTCCTACACATAATGTAGTATAAACTATATAAACTAATATAACTTTTTTTTTTTTTACAGTGATAGTATTCACTAAACATGTCAGACTGGATTTTGTACATTAGCGTAGAGCAGCATTTCCCAAAATGTCTTGGGTGGAGTCGTGGCTCTGTAAGGGGTTAACCATCAGCACTGGAGCCAGCCAAAAAAGACGGGTGTCCTACGGGTCCTCCCAGGACCTCTCCTTCCATTGATGTCACTTGGGGATTTCTAAGGAGAAAATAATACCCTGCATTTTCCTAATGAAATTCATACCAGCATCCTAACTGGCTGGAAAGGCAACCCTGCAGGGCCACCGGCTCTGGACACTGATGACCCTGACCCTACTGTGGCCCATCTCTCAAGACCTGATAGAGGAAGGAGGCTCAGAGGGTTTGTTCTGAGGGGAGCGATGGCTGCGGGGCACCGGAGGCAGTAGGGTGGGAGGCCCGTGGGAGCGGCAGAGACCTAGGAGCACTTTCCCAGGGTTCAGTGCTGGGAGAGCGGCGGCCAGGGTCCCAGCCACAGCTGAGTCTGGGGAGCGAATGGTCACAGCGGTGGGCCCAGAAGCTGGAGTGGGAACCCACCCGGGAGAGAAGTTGGTGGGCTGTGAGCGGCCTTCTCATCAAGAAGCTGGGCCTGGCGGCGGTGGACTCCAACCCCTACAGGGTTCCTGATGGCGCTGAGCTGAATGGGAATTGGAATGGACTGTGGGGAGGAAATCTGTACCCTTGCTGTAGCGATAGTAGGTGTTGGTGGAGTTGTGTGACTGCTGAGGTGGCCTCGCTACGTTGCTACTCTTTGACCACGAGAAGGAGGAGCTGGCCAGTATGAAGAGACCTTTCTTCCAACCTGTCCTTCCAAACAAGCAGGATTAAGTGAAGTTCAAGCAGCAGTATATGCTTTGAGGAACATTAACCCTGGTGTTCTTTAGGAAGTAGACAACTACAGTATAACCCCAGTAGAAGACTTTCAGCATTGGCATGGGTAAGAATAAGTAATGGCGGATGAGAAGAGGGAAAACCCCTTGACCCAGTTTTTAGCTGTGTGGATGGTTTGGAAGCTTGGATGACAATAAACATGGCTTGTGATGAACTTGGGCAAACGTGGCTGGAGTCTGGGGTCAGTGAAAATCATACAGCTCATAGTTCCTGGAGAATCTGCTTGTTTGGCATGGGCTCCACCGAATTGCTGTAAATACCGATGAAAAGAACTTCAAATGAGATGGTGCTGTGCAGCTGGTCTTCCCGCCACTGTTGGCATGGTTGCTGGGATCTTGGTGCAAAATGTGTTAAAAGTTTCTGTTAAACATTGGTACTGTGAGTTTTTACCTTGGATATAATGCAGTGCACGATTCTTTTCCCTTCTGGGTCCGTGAAGCCAAATCCTTAGTGTGTTGACAGAAATTGCAGGAAGCAACAGGAAGACTACAAGAACAGAAGGTTGTTCAAGAAGAGGAAGAGATAGGGACGCCTGGGTGGCTCAGTTGGTTGGGCCTCTGCCTTCGGCTCAGGTCATGATCCCAGTGTCCTGGGATCGAGTCCCACATGGGGCTCCTTGCTTGGCGGGGAGCCTGCTTCTCCCTCTGCCTCTGTCTGCCTGTGCTCGCTCTCTCTCTCTGACAAATAAATAAATAAAATCTTAAAAAAAAAAAAAAAGAAGAGGAAGAGATAATAGATGAAGACAAGGGTTGAGGTATTGAGTTGGTATCTGAGGTTTCAGAAGAGGAATTGCTCAATTCTTCAGGCCCAGTTCCTGACTTACCTGAAGGATTGACCTTGACATATACAATTCCCAAAAAGCAAGAAGGTTCTATACCTGAGGTAACTGTGGAAATTCTGGTGAAAGCTTGAAAGACGTGGCCAAGATGAAGAATATGTAGATAATGGACTGACTTGTATTTTACTTCCCAAGTTTAAGCCCATTCCCTTGCCATTTAAAAGAAATCATTTAAAAACTGGCAATGTTTAGGGGAACATGAACTGATACATAGTCTTCACAAAATTGTTACACTTTTCCAAAATACTGTGTACTTGTTGTTTTCTCCCTTCAACTAAATCCGTAATTCCCCTAAAATTCATGTTTCATTCTAGTTAAAAACACTTGAAAACTTCGCCATTGAAATGTCTGTGCCTTTTGGAAGGGGCGGGAAGGAATGATCAATTTGATGCCATATTCCTTTTCTTTCCAGTAATCCTTTGTGGCCTAGTACCTGAGGCATGGGCAATAAAGTAGTATGTGGTTCTCAAATATAGGGAAAGGACAGGAGCTACAACCTGTTGATGAGAGCCACCAGGCATCTACTCACTTTTAGAATCACTCTCTACAAGAGATTGACTTGTAGAATCACTCTCTACAAGAAAACTGTCTACTACTATTAACTTAGTTAGCAGTGAATTTAAAATAGTTAACCTGTAAAATAAAAATATCCTCTCAAATGTTAGCTGATGAAGTAAACGCTGAAGTGAGGTCACTGGAAAAGTTTATAAACCTGTGAATTATATCAAAATAAGACAAAGGCAAACAAAAGGAAGTTCTCTTCACAGAAAAACGGAGAAAGGTACTTTCAGGAAGTACAAATTACTTTTCTGCACTGGCAGAGGAAAAGAAATCATTGCACCTGTGGAATATGTATCTGGAGTCGCTGTACTTTATTGAGGAGCAAGGAATAAATTTAGGGTAAGATCATTTAGTTTATACCCATCATGTGAGCTACCTTTAGGATATTTCATTTAAATTTGATTCCTAGATAATTCGATAGTACTTTAGTGGGGGCATAGAAGAGACCTAAATTACCTATGCAGTGACTGACATGAATTTAGTCACTGCAAGTGTCATTTACCCTGATCATGAGCACTAAATTATAAATTGGTAAACTGGTTTTCTCTGGAGTTGCATACAGATGAAAGCTTAAGAACCTTGGTAAACAATGGTTTGGAGACCAGTAGAAAACATGCATGTGTAACCATTATCTGTAGGATGTGACTATGCTGTGGTGATCTTCTATTTTGATTATCTTTTTTTTTTTTTTGCACTCAAGATGTGAATATCTAAATTGTACCCACTGAGCCACCCAGGTGCCCCAAAATTCCACATTTTAAAAATTGCCAGTTAGGAGCACCTGGGTGGCTCAGTCAGTTAAGCATCTGCCTCTGGCTCAGGTCATGATTCCAGGGTTCTGGGATGGAGCCCCGCATCGGGCTCCCTGCTCAGCAGGGAGTTTTCCCTTTCCCTCACCCCTCCCTGTGCTCCTGTATGTGCTCTCTCTTGTTCACTCTCTCAAATAAACAAAATCTTTTAAAAATTGCCAGTTAAAATTAGTTTAGTGCCTTTTCTCCATGGCTTATCGTTGAGAGCAATGGGCAGTGGATTCCATGAGCTCACCTCTGCCCGTCTCGTGTGTGGAGTCCAGTTGCCTTAGGTACCATCAGTGAGTCTTCATATTTTGAAGAGAATAATACAACTTTGAGGAAAGTAACTTGGGTGGGTTAGATGTTATTCTTGAATTGTGTCACACGAACAGTAAAATGAAGCAACAGAGCCTGCTGCCACGGTGGTTAGGTAACAACAACGGTTTGGAAGCAGGCGACCTTTTGTTCAGCAGCGTTTTATGATCATTTTATATTCCGTTATGTCCCTGTCCAACTTTTTCTTTTCTTCTGGAAATTACTGAAATGTCATATATTCAAAACTGTAAGTGTAGGAAAAACTGGAGTCGCTAAAATCAGTGTTGCCCTGAAGCAGTGGTAAAAAAAAATATATTTTTTTCATGAAGGAAATGTATTAATTATAGTGGAAACATTTTAAAAGTAACATTCAAGAAGCACTACTGTAGTGCTGCAGTTCCGTGTTTGTGTTTGAATTTAGTACATGTCATTTTTGATTCATTGTGGTTTTATCTAATTACAAAAATAGAAGTAACCTATAGAAAGAAGCTTGGTGATTGTGGAACTGCTTTTTCTTCTGCAAAAGGAAGGAAAAAAGTGAAGCTGGCAAAGTATGTGGGTTTTATAATGGAAAGAAGATGGTTCAAAGGAGCCCATGAATAAATGGTAGTTGCCTCACTTTACCAAACTGATGGAGTTATTTTGATAAACTTCTCAAGTGGCGAATTCATCCGTGATGGCAGTCATCACTATCACAGTATGGCACTCACGTGATTAATGGCATTATCGTCAATAAATTTAGTAAGAGTTTTTACTTTATCAGAAGTTTTCCAGGATAAGTCACATTAGTGACATCAGAAGACTCTGGGATTTCAAAAAAATCAAGTTTAGAAGTAGATGATTAAAACTTAGAAATAAGGGCACCTGGATGTCTCAGTCCGTTAAGCCTCTGCCTTTCGCTCAGGTCATGATCCCAGGGTCTTGGGATCGAGCCCCGCATTGGGCTCTCTGATCACCAGGCAGTCTGCCTCTCCCTCTGCCTACATAAAATCTTTTAAAAGATTTTTAAATAAATTTTTAATTTATTAAAAATTTAAAAAAATTTAATTAAAAATTTAAAAAAATTTTTTTAAAAATAAAAGATTTTTAAATTAAATCTTTTAAAAGATTTAAAAATCTTTATTTAAAAAAAAATTTTTTTTTTAAATAAAGCTTAGAAATCAGGCACCTGCATCAATCAGTCAGTTGGGCATCCAACTCTTGGTTTTAGCTCAGGTCATCATCTTCCAGTCCTGGGATCCACCCCAGTCGGACTCAACTCTGCTTAAGATTCTCTCTCCCTTTATTTCCTCCTGCCCCTCTCCCCCTGCTCACAGGCCTGTGTGCACGCTTGCTCTCTCCCTCTCAAATAAATACTAAAATGAAATCTTTAAAACTTAGAAATCAGGGCACCTGGGTGGCTCAGTGGGCTAAACAGCTGCCTTTGGTTCAGGTCATAATCCTGGGGATACTGACTGGGATCCAGCCCTGCATCAGGCTCCTAGCTCAACAGGGAATCTGCCTCTCTTTCCCTGCCCCTCCACCCAGCTTATGCTCTCTCTCTTGCTTGTGCTCTCTCAAATAAATAAATATCTAAAACAAAAACAACTTAGAAATCAGAGTATTTTTTAAAAGATTTTATCAATTTATTTGTCAGAGAGAAAAAGAGAGCACAAACAAGGGAGCGGCAGGCAGAGGGAGAGGAAGAAGCAGCCTCCCCGCTGAGCAAGGAGCCCAATGTAGGACTGGATCCCAGAACCCTGGGATCATGATCTGAGCTGAAGGCGGCCGCTTAACCAATTGAGCCAAAATCAGAATATCTAGAAGTAGATAAACATGAGAAGAAATTCAGTTGATCTTGATTGATTTTAGTGGAGTTGTAGAACTCTTCCCAACTGCCCATCATTAAAGAGTAGCGTGGATCTGGCTGTGAAGTGTATGTGTGGTCGGTGGTGGTGTTCATCCCACCAGACTTAATGACAGTGTTCTTTAGTTTATTTTAAAATTTAATTTAAATTCACTGAGAAGTACCAAATGTTGTGGGGCCCCATTTAGCCCAGAAATGCAGTGGGGTGACATGGTGAACCAGCTTGGCATTAAGAATTCAACAGAGGTAATAGACAAAGTACATAATTGAGAGTCAACCCTGCGGGTTATGCGCACATTTATGGTTAGTTTCTTTGAAGAGAAAGAGTGTTTATTCAGTTTTTTAAAATGAAAGAAAAGACTAAGGATAGCATTTTATTAGCCTTAGTATTTATATTACATTCTTGTCAAATTTACTTACAGCTTGTTTACGGGTGGTTTGTTTAATTATTCAGACGTGGTGAGCGTCTCATGTGCTGGATAATGTACTGTCTGTGGTTGAAAGTAAAGAAGAATTTGTCCTTGGGCTTGAAAATGCTCTCGACTACTGACGGCTTTGCTTTTAAAACTTGAATTTTGACTTAGTCGTGGAATTGTGTGGAAGACATTAGATTCGTCCATCCAAACTTAATTATAAAGTTTGTTAATCAGTCTTTATTATTTAAGGGTAATGTAGTTTGCTGATGCAGTTTCAAATACCGCCTCTCTCCCGCAGAAAATGTTAAAATTTCAGTTTTCATTAGCATGCTGTTTGGAATTTTTTAAACCAAGTATTTATGCCCTTTCCAGGGAAATGATTTGATTCACCAGAATGAGAAGTCTCTCTTAGAAATAATCCAAATTTCTCTGTATTTCATCATCCTCATTTTCATAGGCCTGATTGTGGCACCTTAAATTCCAGAAAAATCTTCATTGCAGAGTCCAGCATCTCCGAAGAATGCTTAATCTGTCTCTTTAATAATTCTTGAACTGTGTGCCAAAAAGAGCCCTATTTTTCCTAGGCTGCAGTTTTTTAAACTATCTCCATTGGCAAGTTGTACATAAGTAAGGTCTTAACTAAGGAAACTCTCCAGGCAAACATTCCTATGCTCCAGTCATGTTGTTTTCTCTTTGCTGCTATGGATTTTGTCATCACTTAACCAAGTGCTTCTCTCCTGAATCTCAGATTACTTTTAGAGTATCAGATCCCATTAGGTACCCTTACATATTATCATAGTGACCAACACTGCCATTTTTTTTTCATATTGTATGATCGAATTACAGGATATATGTAAGATGTACAAGTTACTTCTTTGCCTATTGTCACTGACTTAATATCTCTTACCTTTTTTCTTTTAGGTTGTTTGATGTATGCACAGTGTCACGAACAGACAGAGAAACCAAACTGACATTAGTGTTCGAACATGTCGATCAAGACTTGACCACTTACTTGGATAAAGTCCCGGAGCCTGGCGTGCCCACTGAAACCATAAAGGTACCAAGAATCATCTCTCTGCTTAATTAAATAGTCACACTATTATAGTCCATTACGCAGTCACATTTCTTTCCTGTGAAAATTGCCAGGGGGTGCCTAGCTGGTTCGGTCAGTGGAGCGTGTGACTCTTGATCTCAGGGTCTCAGGGTGTAGAGCTTACTTTAAAAAAAAATATTGCCAGAATTAGAGCTTTTGGAACTCCGTAGATAATTAAATGTATCAGCTAAGTGAGATGTTCAAAGAATGAGTTATATTCTAGCTCATTAATATAGAGCTGAGTGAAAAAACCTTTGTAGTGTTAATACATATTAAATTTTTTTTAAAGATTTTATTTATTTATGTATCTATTTATTTGACACAGAGAGAGAGATCACAAGTAGGCAGAGAGGCAGGCAGAGAGAGAGGAGGAAGCAGGCTCCCCACTGAGCAGAGAGCCCGATGTGGGGCTTGATCCCAGGATTCTGGGATCATGACCTGAACTGAAGACAGAGCCTTTAACCCACTGAGCCAAAATTTTTGAAAAGTATCTCTATGTACATTATCTGGCCCTAATCTTAGAAGGTATGGTGTCGTAAATATAGCTCAGTCTTTTTCTGATCATTCACAGACTCTGAGGGACATAATTTGAAACTTCGCCTTGAACATGTTGCATATTGTAATTGTATAATGACTCCAGGACATAAATTATACTGTGTAAATCTGAAATACTGGTTCTTAGACCCTTCGTTCTTCATTTTTTTTTCTCACTCATGAAACACTTAGAGGAAGCCTCAGTGCCAGGTACAGTCCTAAACCCTTGGGATGCAGGAATGACTTAAGACTCCTTAGAGGTCATCCAGAAGTCCTTTCTTTCTTCAACCCTAGCGGGAAAACCTACTTAGGAAGTTTTGTTGGTCATACTTCTGTCCTGCTTAATGGAACTTCCCAGTATATCTCTTGGATCAGTGAGTGTCGTGGGCGGGTGGGTCTTCAAGATGACCCTTTCATTTATGTGTATTAGGTGACTTAATGAAACAGGCTCCTTACCTAATCATTCCTTGTTTAGAAATGGGTTCTAGGGGCGCCTGGGTGGCTCAGTGGGTTAAGCGTCTGCCTTCGGCTCAGGTCATGATCTCAGGGTCTTGGGATCAAGCCCCGCATCAGGCTCTCTGCTGAGCAGGGAGCCTGCTTCCCCCTCTCCCTCTGCCTGCCTCTCTGCCTACTTGTGATCTCTTTCTGTGTCAAATAAATAAATAAAATCTTAAAAAAAAAAAAAAAAGAAATGGGTTCTAAAATTCAGCATCATTTTAGATAAGAGGTAATAGCTGGAAATACTTTTATGGAAATACTTGACTTCTAGTGATAGCAAGGTGGTGTTTTCAGATGCTGACACATTTAGAACTTGATGCTGAAATGATTTGTTCCTTTGGTTTTACGTTGATAAAGGATTTATGTTCCCATCTGCCTTTCATAAAAGAATATGATGCTCAGTAGTGTGAACTCATCTCTTCCTGAGCAGTTTTAGGGACTTAAAGGCCCTTTAGATGTAGGAATTCCTGGAGCGCTTGGGTGGCTCATTCGGTTAAGTGTCTTATTCTTGATTTCGGTTCAGGTCATGATATCAGGGTCATGAGATCAAGCCCTGCACTCAGCATGGAATCCACTTGAGATTAGTTCTTTCCCTCTGCCCCTTCCCCCCCTCCCCCTTGCCGGCTCACGTACATGCGCTCTCTCTCTCTCTCTAAATGAATAAAATCTTCAAAAAAAAAAAAATGTAGGTATTCCCTCTTACCTGTCTTGGCCCTCTTCTCCTCTATCCCTGCATCCTTCTTTCCTCTCACTGTCTATTCCAGTGTGGCTTCAGTGCTTTCCGCTATGAGTTTGTCTGAAACCCTATGTTCATCCCACAGGGCAGAGCCCCTTTTCGTGGACTCTGTTACCTGCCAAGTTAGACTCTGTGTGGTCGTGATTTCTTAACTATGTCATCCCCTCCTCACTGTCATTTCTTTGCCTCCCACCGCCCCCCACCCCCAACCAGTAACTCTCTGCTGAAATACCAGGCCCACCCCAGATAGTTTTTGATCAACTTTCACAGCTGGATGTAATCTCATTGGTCTTACAGTGCTTGTTCTACACATCTCCCCCTTTTGGTCCTATTTTCTACCTTTAATTGTGATTATTTATGTCCATATTCATTCATCTTTGTAGCCTGAGAGTCACTACACAATGATTTTTACACATAGGTACTCAGTAAATAAGACACATTGACAGCCTTTCTTCAGATGTAATTATTTCAAAATTATTTTTAGGAGGGCAGGAGGGGGAAATAATGCTGGTTATCAGAAGGTTTTGATAAGTTGAACTGTTAAAAGTATTTCCAAGTTTTTCATCCATCTCCTGAGAAAGGAAATGTCACTCATTCTGTATTGAACAGGAAATTCTCCCAGAGTCTCTTAAATTTCTTCAGCCTTTAGGGGTAATACCCCCACTGATCCTATAAGGGACCAAGTTTGCTGGTAGAGGTGGAGGTGGAGGCAAGGGGGTCTGGTTATTTAAAGTTAGTGTTCAATGGTATAATGATGCTTTCATAGTAAATTATGAAATACTTTAGCCAATTAATGTAGATGTCAGTGGTTAATTGAACATTTTCCTAACTTAAAGGCTAATCAAAAGATCTCTTTTGTCTTCCTTCATCTTTAACTTTTAAGAATTTTCTGGACTACTATGCTAATTTGCTTTTCTTCCTTATCAAATATAAGAGTTTTAAAAGTAATTTGAGTGTTTGTGATCTGGTAAGGCCATTATTTAAAACATGAATAATCATGGTAAAAGCACTATAAAACCATCAGATGTGTAGTTTTAGGCCTTATATGGAAATGATACAAAATTATTTTTAGTAAAAACTTGTACTTTTGTTCTTGTGATTGATTTCTTTTTGAAGAGTTGGTATATAGGGGTGCCTGGGTGGCTCAGTCAGTTAAGCGTCTGCCTTTGGCTCAGGTCGTGATTCCAGGGTCCTGAGACTGAGTCCTGCATCAGGCTCCCTGCTCAGTGGGGAGTCTGCTTCTCCCTCTGCCTGCTTCTCCCCCTGCTTGTGCTTGTTCTCGCTTTCTGTCTCCGACAAATAAATAAATAAAATCTTAAAAAAAAAAAAAAAGAGTTGGTATGCAGGATAAACATCTGCTAAGGAGGAGGTTCTGGTTAGTTGGGGTTCTGGTTAATTGAATTTGGTAAGGACTCAGTCAGAAAACAGAAAATATTTTGTTATATAGACTTTATTTATAGGCAGTCTCAATAACTAGATAACTAGATCAAGAGAATATTTGCTTTTATGAACAACCTATTGGGAACACAGTCGGATTCTTACATACAATGTTTTGTTGTAGTAAGAGTTTTTCTGATTATATTGGTACAAATATTTATTGAATATTTACAGAGAGTTTTGTGCCAGCCTTTGGGGAACAACAAAAATGAATTAGCCAAGAAGCTTACTCTGTACCCAGAAACATGCAGTACACATTTTCTTATGTTTTTTTTTAATAGTTTAGGGAGTGTTTACAGGTAAAAAGAAAAAAAAAAAAAGACTCGCTTAAGAATGAGCACCGTCTACAGCTGATTCTTTGTATTATGGTACCAAAATATTTTCTAAAATGTTCTTAAAAAATGTAGATATTAGTACTGACATACATAGTCTTAACAAGTGTCAGAACATGCCATACTGTAAAATAATCAAATATACAAGAAAATCTTAATATGAAATAAATATAAAACAGAAAATCAAGAAAAGACCTCCTGTAAGATCATTTAGGGTAAGGGAGTTTTCCTCAACACCCTGTCCTCTACCACGTTTTCTGGGGCACCGTTTACCTGTTACCCACTTAAGTTCAGGATACTCTAGTGCCCACTCAGGACATAAATGACAGGAGGTGAGCAGTACTTGGATAAAACTGGAATGTTCCGTGGTCTCTGACTAGCTATGATAGAGGTCAAATCTTTTTGTTTAGTATTTTCATCAGCATATTTGTTAGAAAAGAACCCAGGATGGGCTTATGTGATGTGCTTATTACATAGATCACATAACAGTTTTTCAAATTCTTTTAAATACCATTTGTTAACAACAACAACAACAAAAAGGAAAAAACACCCTGGAGCCCTACGTATTTGTGAAGGTTGATAGTTGGGTGAACTCACTGGGAAAAGCCTGCGATGACTCGGTGGTATTCACGTTAGGCTTTGATTAAGTAAAGTGTGGTAGAGGCTTGAACGGGAACTTGCCATTGAGAGGCTCATGAGAATAAAATAAAATCATGGGCAGTTCTTCCCAACATTTTAAAATACACTGTGTTATAAAAGTAAATGAATGCATACATACATCTAGTGTATATTTCATCTCGAGGTCTTCATCACCTTTTCTTGACATCGTAAGGCGCATGCGTTGGTGATGAAAATGACATTTGCTTAGAGGAGCCTGCTGCCTGTTGTACCTCAAAGTCAGCAAATATTCATGGGCTTGTCATTGCCGTATCTTGTTTTCCTCTTTTTAATTCTGAATGTTATCTTTCAATATACTTGATTATGGGGGGAGTCAGTGCCATCTTTATTTTTCTTTGAGATTTGACATTGTCTTCGTAGACTTCCATGCTTAAACTTTAGGAGACAATAATTGACACCTTAATGATTATCTTTTTTTTTAGGGTTCAAGATAAATTTAGAGTCTCTGTGCTTAGATAGCACTTTTCATTTATGAGGACTTTATGAGAAAAAGGGGCTTCCAGATTTTTTTTCTCTTTCATGCCTTTATCAGCCGCCCTATGAGAGGGAATCAGAAAGAACCTGTAAATAAAATCTGTCTTCTTGTTCCTTAACCGTTGTAACTGCTACCCAGAAAATGAACTATATAGCAGGTTTTGTATCAGGAGAGACTTCCATGTAAATTCTTCTGTTTTATAGGGTTTTAAAATGAAATGTCCTGTTTTACTGAACTACTCATTTGGTGCTTAGGCTTGCCCGTAATAGTACAATGTATTTCCTAGTATATGGAATGGCTTCTCAACATCTTATAAACTCCTTCTTTGGACATTCTGTGCCTATAACATGTTTGTTGAAATTGGCAGTATAGTTTCACAAATAGAAATCCAAGGCACTGAAAGATCAGTCGGAAGAGATCAGCTGCCTCTCCAAAACAGGACAGGGTTCTTTTAGCTCGGGACCATATGGCCCCTTTGTATGACTCAATCTTGGAATAAAAATTACATTTTACTTCTGTATTTCTATGATAAATGAATTCTATAGGGCTTGAGAAGGCCCAAAAGCTCAAGGTTTATGTGTCTGTTTGGGTCATTTTCCCTGTGAATTAGATTTCGTTTTATCTTCAATTGAATGTTTCTTACAGATTTCTGTTGGTTGTAATCTCTTCCCTAGGAGATAAAATATACTATTTGGTTTATTTTACAAAACCCAGACTTCAGAGACTGACACACACTCTTAATAGCACCTGTTTTCTGCCTCTGGGAAATAATCTGTTTTCATGAATAATATCTGCTTGCAGTAAACAGTGGCTCTGGTGTCAGTATGGGATGCCTGGGGCTGCGCCTTCTTTCTCCATCTGACATAACGCAGAGTGACTGATGGGTCCCCTGCCACTACGGATGAGGAGAAGTCCCCCAGACCCTTCTCTCCTCTCACCCTTGATTCCCTAAAGGAATCAAGCCGTTGCCCCTTCTCGGCTCCTGGTGGTCTCCACTTTGCCTGAATTATGAGCAGGTGATTTGTCTCATCTCTGCAGGACACAGAGCAAATTAACATGAAAATATCACTTCTCGGAAGACAAGGCCGGCTTGAATGCCCCGTCGCTGCTGGTCATTAGCCATCTGCCACCGACACTCATACTCTGTTTATCACATTGGAAATTCAGAGCAGATGTTGCATAATAAGGTGATCCCAAAAACAAGGCAAGAGATTCAAAGAACACATACTCCACAATAACGATAAGGATCCTGGAAGGACAGTTTTTTCCATCTCGTGTCATGGCTGGACTAATTGAATAGACCATGTTTTTAAAAACACACATGTACGCACACACATCTGTCCTCGTGTTTAATACTGCTTTTTGTAGTAACATGAAATAATTTTGAAAGAAAACGCCTGTGGGAAAGCTGTCTGAGAAGACTGTTTAATAAAATTAATTTTAATAAGCAAAGTACAATGTCCTAATAACACTAGTTCCAGGGCAAAGGAGCTCATAGGGCAGTCACGCCAGTGTTGATTTTTCCTCTGTGATGGACCCCAACGTACAGCAATTTAACTTCAGATAGTTCACTCCTGTGGTACAGTTGGATCGCTCAGGGCTCGTTGCCCACCAGTGCTGTTTCCCAGACCATTAATTTTCTTCTTGGTACTCAAGATCCTATGTTCCCTATACTCTTTCCCTCCACTGCCTCTCCCACCCGTCGCTTTCCCCACCACCACCACTGTCACCACACCCCCACTCTCCACATGCTTAGCTTTACTGGGCTCTGCATAGCTCTGCACCAGTGCTCTCTTCTGTCCCCGGCTTTGGGCTCTCTCCAGCCTGTGTCCTAGGAGTCTTTCATTTTAGTTCCACTACCCTTCCGCATCGAGGTAACAATACTTGATAGGACCCCGCTGTTCAGTGTTTTATCTAATCCGTGTATGCACGTTCTAGACCCTTATGATGCCCTATAAGAAGCATATCATTCAGGGCGCCCGGGTGGCTCAGTTGGTTAAGCATCCGACTCTTGATTTCGGCTCAGGTCGTGATCTCGGGGTTGTGAGATGGAGCCCTGTGTGCAGCTTCCTGCTCAGCAGAAGGTCTGCTTGAAATTCTCTCTCTCCCTCTGCCCCCACCCCCGACCCCGTGCTTACACATGTGTGCTCTCTCTCTCTTTTTCTCTCTCTAAAATAAATTCATAAATCTTAAAAAAAAAGGCACATCATTCACAGTGTATTAACCATTGTGCTTGGAAGTATTCTTTAAAAAAAAAAACAACAGGGATCTGGACTTTCCATCAGGAATACAACCTAAATGATAGTTTTTTCCCTATGGAAAGTCAGCTCCAAATATAGTCTTTTGACTTAACAGCAGTGTTTTCTGCACACAGACCTCACCCTTCCCTATGTATGTGTTCTCCTGACACAAATGCATAGAATTGGGAGGGGATGTCTTTAAGAGGAACATCAGCTCCGTTGCTCTGAGGAAGAGGTAAGCAGCCAGTCCAAGAGCAGCCAGCAGTGTAGCACCCACAGTTGGCTATTGACTGCAGGAGGAGAGATCCTCAGAAGGAAGTGAGTCAGCTCTGAGTTTTCCCCAAATTTGGGGGGAAATAGAGAGTGTATGAGCTAAGCGTGTGGTAACTTTCAGTGAATCAAGAAACTTCTTCAGGAAGAACATACTTAGATAATCTAGATTTTGAGGACTCCCCCAGAAGGAAATCCTTAGACAGTTTCCCAAGCCCTGGAGTAAGCTGAAAACATCAGGAGAAAAAGGACAGAATTATGCAAATACATGATTATCTAAAAGTATATAATAACAATTATAACAGTTACTTGTTGGTTTGGATTTTTTTTCCTAACAGGAAATAGGGGTTAAAAAAAAAAAAAAGCTAGTGTCTTTCTAAAGGTGTAGTGTAAGACTGACTCACTTAAAATAAATACTGACTCACTAAAGTAAGCAAACGACACTTTGATCAAGCTAATAACAGGTAAGTTAGAATCGCTTTAGAAAATGTTTCTTCACCTTAGGCATTGAATCTGTTTATAGAGCCCATTAAAAAGTCGCAGGCTGTGTATACCCAGTGTGTTTCACCGTGGTGACACATAGCAGAGAGAGGCTCAGCATAGAACCGGGATATTCCTCATCTAAATTTAGCATGTGCCTAAGCTCCCTGGTTATAGTTTTTTTTCTGGCTCTCTTCCTCTCAGTGTTGGAACATTCAAGCCTTCACCCTCCGCCCTCTTTTCTTTGCTATCTATACTTTCTGGCCAGGTGATGTCATTCCATCCAGAATCTTCAGATACCCTATATCCTCCAGCCTGAGCTCTCCCCCATGCTCTCAGTGCACCATATGATATCTCATAACCAAAACATTGCCCAAGGATCCTCTTGCCAGTTGAAGCCTTCCCCAGTGGCCCCCATTGTTTGAGCCCCACTCCTAGGCATTATTCTTGGTTTCTTGCTTTCCTTCACAGTCTTCATCCAGTCCATTAGAAAGTACTTTTGGCTTTATTCCCCCAAAGATATCCCCAGTCCAACTACTTTTCAGTATCTTTATTGCTAAAGCTCTAGTCGTAATCCATCAGACCAGCTTCATAACCCAGTATGCTGTCTTCCATTCCTGCCCCTTTATCGATCATCCTCAGTATAACAACCAGTGGGACCTTACTAAAGCATAAAGTGTTACTCCGCCATTGAAAACTTTTCCCCAGTGGTTTCCCATGACCTGTAGAATAAAATCAGGAGTCCTACATGATGGAGGGCTCTTTCTTCCTCCACCCTCCAAATTCCAGTGTGCCTCCACCCTTCTCTGGTCCACTGTTCTTCGGCCACACCTGCTTTCTTTCTGTTCTCCTGCCATGCTTCCAGCTTGGAGTGTAATGCACTGGCTGTTAGTGCTGTTTGGAATGTTCCACACCTCTCCCTCCCCCGTCGTTCTGTTTTATCTTCTTCATAACTCTGAGCTGAAGTTATCTCATTCACTTTGTTATGTGTATTTGTCTTTCCCAACTGGAAGGTAAGAGCTTTGGGATCAGGACTGCAGTTGGTTGCACTTACGCCAGTACTAGCTGTCTAGAATGTAAGGGACACTCCTAGGTTGATGAACAGATGTTGGTCACTATACTAAGGTGCTTACCTCACTAATCCTTTAATTAATTCTGAAATGTAGGAATCAATGTACCCATGGTACAAGTTAGTAAATTATACTTTTTCAAGGGTAGATTGTGTATGTAATTATGCATCCACACACACATAGAAGAATAAGCCCATGTGGTACGTCCTGTCTCAACACATCCACTTTGTGCCTGCACATTCTTTACAGTGGGCAGGGACGTTGAGATTATCCACATTGTAACTAAGGATTCACTTCATTGGCTTGGTTTAGATGTAGTCTAAAACCAATAACTGATCTCCACTAGAACTATAAAGTGTTTTCTCTGTTCATGTAGTACTGACTTACCAAAATTCCAGAAATTGCCATCTTTCCATGTTGGATTCTGTTAAATAGGTTTTATACTAAGGATCAGAAACCAAGTCCATTGAAGAGAATATTGATGCTATGAAGGGCAGACCCTCTTCTCATCTCCCAGGGATATATATCTAAAAGATAATTCAGTAGTGACACATTTTTTTAAATTTGAAGCTAAGTTTGCCATAAGGATCCATTCAGCATTGTGTCCAAAGTTGCTCCTCATCCCTACCAGGAGAAGTCATAGCTTTGAAGTTAAGTTACTTTACAAAATCTGACTGAAAATACTCTCCGGTATTTATTCATTTGCATTTTGATCCTTCTTACCCCAAAATTACAGATACTCCTATGCATTGGGGAGTTTGGAAGTTAAGATAGCACCATTCTGCTGGAACAGTTGCTAACAATTTACAGTCACTACATCTTAAATTAGTGAAAGGCCTATAAAGATGGTATCCATCAGTTATCTAAGATAGCGTTTTATTCCTCATTCCTAAGCAAGGTGGAAAGGATTAATCAGTCCTTTCATTGCAGTTAAGAAAATCATTCTTGGTTCTAGTAAATATTTGTCAAATGAATAATGCTTTCACAAACACCTGTGTAACGAACCCGTGAAAACCCGATAGTGGCCGTCATGAGAATCAAATACCTCCAGTGTATGAACTGTTGTTGCGACTCCTCTCATTCTGCTCTTCCTCTTTCTTATCATCATTCTCAAAGAGAAAAATTCTCCAAAAAGATCGACTCCAGTGGAATATGAAATGAGGAGAACTTGACCTGAATTTGGACTTCTGTATCTAAATCAGGGGCTGATGCCAAGCATCTGGATACTGTGACACTTGAAGTCTTAGGAAGTGAAAGATAATTCTGGACTGTTAGAAATAATCAAGTATAAATATAATCTCTGAAAACTTTCACTACTGCCGTACAATGGTAAACTTAATTTAGATGCCTGGAAAATAGACTAAACCCAACACATTTTGCAAAGAAGGAGTTCCACCGAATAAAGGGTTAATGAAGGTAGGTAAACATGATGTTCTGTTTCTCCAAGTGTGGTCATGAATCAGCTACATAACCACTGCCTCGAGTGCTCCTTTAAAACAGTCGTCCTGCCCTAACCAATTCTCCAACCTGCTCTCGGAAGGAGTGTCTAGTAAGTACCCTCTGGTGATGCTTATAGATGCCGCAGTTTGTTTGTTTGTTTATTTTTAAGATTTTATTTATTTATTTGACAGAGATCACAAGTAGGCAGAGAGGCAGGCAGAGAGAGAGGGGGAAGCAGGCTCCCCGCTGAGCAGAGAGCCCAATGTGGGGCTCGATCCCAGGACCCTGGGATCAGGACCTGAGCCGAAGGCAGAGGCTTAACCCACTTAACCCACTTAACCCAGGCGCCCCTAGACACTGCAGTTTAAAAAATACTCTCCTTCAGTATCTTTACGTGTGACTATGGCAGGACTGGCATGGGGAATGGAATACATTCTGAGATGACTCAAACCTCTGAAATATTTGCTTGCTGTGCCTGAGTAATGCCAGACACCAGAAGGTTCAGATCTCAGCCCAGGTGAAGTCCGGTGTGGCATTTTAACTAAAGTCACCCATATGTACAACACCTGTTTAATAACAACCAGGTTTTAGGGGTGTCTGGGTGGCTCAGTTAAGTATGTGCCTTCTGCTCAGGTTGTGATCCCAGGGTCCTGAGATTGAGCCCCACATCAGGCTCCCTGGCAGGGAGCCTGCTTCTCCCTCTCTCTCTTGCTGCTCCCACTGCTTGGGCTTGCTCTTGCTCTCTCTCTCTCTCTCTTTCTCTCTGTGTCAGATAAATAAATAGAGTCTTTAAAAAAAAAAAAAAGAGAGAACACTGAGGTTGTATTCCTTAAGATGTTCTATTGGCAAATGCTAACTCACTAATAAAAATTAAAAAGAAAACATGGGAATATGAGAATTCTAATTAGAAATTCCTCTTCTTTTTTTTTTTTTTTTTTAAGATTTTATTTGTTTGTTTGACAGACAGAGATCACAAGTAGGCAGAGAGGCAGGCAAAGAGAGAGGAGGAAGTAGGCTCCCTGTTAAGCAGAGAGCCCGATGGGGAGATCGATCCCAGGACGCAGGGATCGATCTCAGGACCCTGAGATCATGACCTGAGCTGAAGGCAGAGGCTTTAACCCACTGAGCCACCCAGGCGCCCCTCTAACTAGAAATTCTTAAGCCACTCTGAAATCTTATTCTTTAAAAAATTCTTAATGACACATCACGATTTGACCTTTGAAAGACGCTTTTTGTTTCATTTCACTTATGTTTTCACAGTTCTCTGTGGTCTTGAATTAATAAACTGTTACCAGACTTGCAAATGTAACTGGTTCAGAATTCTTAACCCTGTTTTACAGGTAAGGAACCAAATCCACGTGAAAGTGAGGTGGGTGATAGCTTTTTCAGCACTGACAGCAGTGCCAAACATAGAATTCAGGTACTCCCATATTAGAAGCAATGAGTGCTCAGAATTTCTTCCAGCTGTCATTATAAACTTTCTTTTTAAAAAAGATTTATTTTAGAGAGAAGGAAAGAGAGGTCACATGAGCAGGGGCGGGGGGCAGAGGGAAGTGGAGAGAGGGAATCTCTAGCAGACTCCCCACTGAGCACGGAGCCGACATGGGGCTCGATCCCAGAACTCTGAGATCATGTCATTAGAAGCTTTTAACAAATACAAGCTGGGAGCTTTGTTGATTTTTATATTTACCATTGCTCTCTGCTATCCTTAGCCATACTTGTTCATTTTTCCTTTCTTGGACAAACCAAAGAAATATTTATCATTCTATTCCAGTAGAGTCATACCACTTTTAGATTGGAAAGCTAAAATAGAACATAGCAGGAAATTGGGGACCACAGGGCAGAGGAGCTTTCACTGTGAATTAAGTTTGGGAGCTGCGACATTACGGGTTAATTAAGTCTACATTGAGCAGTCAGATTTTGATTGATTTGGAAACAGTTACCCTCAGTCTAAGATGTTCTTTGGCTATGTCTAGTATGGAATGAACGCTTGAAGTGCTCTTCGTTGACATTTTAATTTCACTTATATATGACGTTTTAATGTTCAAATCTGGAACTGAGAAATTCACATCACCCATAGATGAAGACCTGATGTGTTTGTTGAGACTAATTTGGTGTAAAAGCTGTAGGCAAGGGCCCTGCTTCCCTCTGCCCCCTCCTATGAAAATATATTCCTTTCAGGAGGACGGGGTACAAGAAAGGGAAGAAATGAGTTGGTGGTAACAAGACAATTAATTGAATAGGTCCGAGGGAAAAAGAAGATATTTATAACCCACAATAACCCCCCCAAAAGTAGCTTTTTAAAAAAGCATGTGATATGTCGAGTGTAAATATCTGAAACATTATATGACTCTTATTCCCGCATTGTGATTATTACCCCAGTCACAGCAATTTATCTTTTAAACCTAGTAAGTTCTTTAATATTTTCTACCCGATATTAAGGATTGGCTGATGCATGTCTGCACTGCAAAAACGATATAATGCCAATAAATGACATGAAAGGACAAAAATAGCAGTTAAGTTTTGTCTTTAACATCATCTGTTCTAAACGTGGCTCCTGTACTAATGGTCCTTGGTAATCATCTCATCATTACTGTTAAGGCCTTGATGGAAACACTTAGGAACCGGAAGAAAGTGAAATATAAATTAAATTAGAATGAATTAAGAAAAGAGTTGCATTTTGGTATCCTCCCAAGCAGAGAGATTTATGAAAGCATCACCCACCGAGAGAAAGGACTTCTTTCCTTTTCTGTTTCAATACTACCATCACTTTCACCAGCAAGGTTTCTCAGGACCTTCTTACTTTATTTATCACTAAGTTCCATAATTAACATATGGTTCATGTTATTGATTTCTCAGGTTTCAAAGTAAAATAAATTGAGCTTTCTTCCACATTTAGAATATACAGTTTTTTTAAGGAACTCTAAACAAAGACACGCATTATTTGTAAGTCAGAGAGCAGCTGCCAGAAAACAGAAAATTAGGAATGGAGTCATGGGTGAAATAATGGAGATACTGTTCAGAGGTAACCCTTTGTACAGCAGGAAATTTTCCTTAGAAAAGAGACAGCTGAGTTTGCTTGTAAATTTTGCTAGAAACAGGCCTGATTTAGTAACATTTAGTGCTGGTTAGGAGACTGAAGACAGCACTTTCAGCTTTGGATACCAAGCAAGTGCCCTCTTTTATGGTTTTGTATAAAGTCTAATAAACACTTTATAGTTTCAAAAGGCATGTGTGTATGGGGGGGGTCACTGTTAATTTTTTTAATGAATAGAATAACATATAAGCAAATATCAGATCTGGGAGTCAGGTTTTCTAAGCAAAACACTATAGATATTATCACAAAGGAAACAATTATGGATTAAACTATAAAAATTTTAAACTTAAATTATTATAAATAAAACCAAAAGGCAAATAAAATGATTTACGAAAATATGACAAGTTTAGTATCCTTAACATATAAAAAGCTTTTATAATCCAATAAGAAATTACCCAACTTAGATATAGAGGAGGAATGTGCAGAGTCATGAAGAAACACATCTACATGGAATAGTTGAAAGACAGGGGAAATCCTCAGCCTTACAGATAATCAGAGAAATACACATGAAAAAGGAGGATGTACTAAGATTAAATAAATTACGAAAATTCATCTAACAATGATTTTTGCCAAAAAATATTTTTGAAGAATAATTGCATAAAGAAAGACAAGCTTCAAACTGTTTATACAATATGATCCTAAGTTTGAAGTCCATCTCAAGTGCATATATTGAAAACCAGAGGAAATATACTACAACACTAAAAATGTGTATCTCTGTGGAGATATTATGGGTTGTTTATATATATAAATTTAAAAAAAGTCTAAAGTGAGCGTGTACTATTACTACACGAGGCCATATGAATTGTCAGTAGTTGACTGCTTTTGCCCTACAAAGATAGAAATTTCCTATAATGCAGCCTAACACTCTTAACATCTGACAAGGGTGTTTCAACATCGTTTTTTATGGGGAATACACTCTATTACAGAGAAGTTTAAGTTCTTACATCTGAATCTTTTCTTCATGGCCCGGCATAAGAATTATCAATATAGTATCATTTCCTTTGCTGTTAGACAACACAGTAAGCCAGATTTTGTAAAGTAATCAGTATATATACATTAAAAGCATTTAGTACATGCCTGTTGATGCCGTTAATGAGAAAACGACAAACGTTGAAAGAGTAGAAAAAAAATGATTGGTTTTCTAATAAGACTTACCGACACCATTGTTGTCTCCTTTAATCTTATTGCCATATTACCATTAAATAGAATAATTGGGCTATGGGGGAATTTCACTTGATTGTAAATGGAGGTAATTACTACTGAGTAGTAAACTCTATAGAATGAATTTACAAGTCTATTTTTACTACAGTGGCAGGCATAGGCGTGGGTTTCATTAGTGCATATTGAATGTTTTCACTGTTTTTTACCTCAGATCAGCTTTTCATCCTCTTATTAAAATGAGCTCCTAAGAGTTAACATTATATAGTTAAGGAAGGGCTTTTTTGGATATTTGTGTTTATTCTGTACCTGCAAAAAAAAATAAAAAAATAAAAATGGAACATTTCTTTCAAACCCTGGATTGGCCTGTACAGAGAGATTACCTATACAGGCCAAGTAGATGAGATAGATAGATAAATGGATAAGATATAATGAATGCAAAATTGATTCAATGAAGGGTTGTCAGACGTCTTTCCAATTTTTCCTGAAGTAGAATATTTGAGACTCGAAACGCTAACAGTGATCTTTGGAACATGCACTTGCCCTCACGAGAACATGAATAATGCTTAGGACAACCTGTATTTCTTCAAAGTTAAAGCGGGGGAAGTGCTTCCAAAAAAAATTTGGATGTATGTTTGTTTATTATTTTCTAAATGTTGGGCGGGGAGGGGAACCTTCCTTTAAAGTCTGTCACCCTTTTCCATTGTAGTCCTTTTGAACATATGAAGATGAACATAGACCAGAGTGGGTGATAGTAAATGAAAATTGTTAAGGATACATCATTTTCAGAACAAGAAATACCTACAGCTTTGGTAGTCCCCTTGTTGGATTTGGAAAACTGGCATCACCAAGCAAGTTGTTCCAAAACCACTTTTATCCCAGCCTGAATCAGCACTAGATGTCAGTCAGTAGTCATTGCTGTGTTCCTGCCGAGCCCTGTGAGCCTCAAGCCGTCAGAGGCAAATACTCTTAAGGTAGAGGCAACACACCCTTGGTAGTAACCTAAAGCATCGCATAGGAGAGAGCCTCATTCCACTGGGTTAGAAACCACTGAGCTCTCTTTCCTCCAGCCCAAATAACAAAGTCCTAGCCTCTGGTGATTGATGAGCATGTTACCAGGGGAAATGGACTGGAAAATCATCGCCTTGTCTTTTCCTTGCCACAAGAAAGCCATAACAGAGATCTCTATTCTTCTTCTTCTGATAAGAGGCCTAACGAAGCATCCAGAAGGGCTGGGAAGCCTGGAAATGTTATATCCAGCTGCTTGCTGGATTGCCTTTTAAAATACGGTTTGTAGTTCCCTAACTCACAAATCAAATGTGTGTGCGGGCCAATAGCCTTTAACAAGCTATGCAACTTTTTGACCACTGCAACGTGGCATTTGAGCTGAGAGGGGCTATTTTAATAACTACAAGTATCCCCCATTTAACTTAAAAATATGCATTTCTAGAACATGTCTCTGTGATGAAATTAGACACGCAGAGTTCTTCTACTCCTTCTGGCATTGTTAAATCGGGTGTTTATAGTCTGGAAAAACTTGGGAGTTCAGAAATGTAAGCTGGAGCTAAACTCATCAATGCAAATATTATTTTAGTTCATGGGAAACAAGGTGAGAAGCAGCCCCACCCCCCCCCACAGCACCCCTCCTGACAGAGCTGTAGCAGAGCCTGTGGGATCACACCTCGCGCTCAGGACCTGCACGGGTCTTAGTAACATTTGCGGGAGGGATTCTGAGAGATTCCGATTCATGCCACCCACTTGTCACATAAGAGGGAACGTCTGAAGTCGAAGGGGATCCCTGTCTGTTAACGTAAAGATCTATTATTTAGATAGTATGTTCTCAGCATCCTTTGGATTCTGAATGTTTGAATTTAAATTCAAATAACCACTTATTGATGAGAAAGCAGGGGTCCTTAAAGACTATGCCAGCAGTGACTGTTTTAAAAAGGTCCGGTGTAGTACTCTAGGGGCTCCTGGACGGCACAGTCAGTTAAGCGTTTGACATGGTTTGACTTGACTTTGGCTCAAGTCCTTATCTCAGGGTCCTGGGTTGAGCCCTGCATCGGTGTCTGTGCTCAGAGGGGAGTCTGCTTATCCCGCTTCCTCTGTTCCTCCCTCCTGCTCGTACTCTCTCTCTCTCTCTCTCTCTCTCTCTAAAATAAATAAATCTTTAAAAAAAATTAAAAGGCTCAGTATATTAATATATAGTATAGTATATAGCATCATATAGTATATTTTGGAAATGTGCTTGTTTAAGAAATCAGCATTTCCATTTCCATAACCTCTTCCTCTGTGTTTTTTCCAGGCCTGTGGTCCAGTTCTGAGTTAGAAACATTTTACACCTTTCATAAATGGAGCAGATCTCTCACAGATTATATTTACAGAAATAACAGCCCATCCACTATTTGGTGGAGCGGGGCACGCATACTATTTCATTTTCTCTCTGGTCTTGTGCTTCTTGTCAGGGTGAGTTGGAGAATTTTATTAATTCCATTTGCTGGTGGAAAGGTAGGATGCCTCTTCCCTGCAGCTAACTCTTTGTGGCCAAAGAATGACCATCCTGAGGCCCCCACTCTCATGTTGGCTTTAAGAAGTCCTCTAGGAATGGAAACACACGCCCTCTTAATCTGCAGGGTCAGCTTGGTGATGCTGTAGGCTGTTGTGTTCTCTTCCCCCTTAATTCCTGCTCCCCGCAAAAACGAGAGGCCTGTCTAACTTAGATCAGAATCTGCACGTCATTCATTTTGCTGGATGTCCTGGCTGCTGTGAGTGTTCCTTGTTTTCTCGGAAACTGGCTCCACCTTTGTATCATCTAGTACGCTTTAAAACTTTGGATGGGAGAAAAAAGTGAGTTGAATAGATTCTTGTTTATGTGAGAGTATCCACTACTTCAGAGCACCAAAATTTCGCCCCGAGCCATGTCCAGACACAAAATGGAGGAGCCTCTTTGTTGTGCCTTTTTGAAACGCACTTAGGGCTTCCCAAGTTTGTTATAAAACGCGAACTAGTCTAATTTTCCTATTACAACTTCCCGTGTCTCTCCCTAAACTTGACTTTTGAGTCGTACCCAAGATCATGGTTAGGTAACTTTTCTACCATGCCGGCTTTTGTTTTGCTTTTTAAATTTATGAGCCTTGATTTGTTTGAGCTGAAGTCAG
This sequence comes from Mellivora capensis, assembly GCA_004024625.1. Lineage (NCBI taxonomy): Eukaryota > Metazoa > Chordata > Mammalia > Carnivora > Mustelidae > Mellivora > Mellivora capensis. Next base: position 88,249 of record PISX010002766.1, on the reverse strand, counting down.
CGGGGCCTGATCTCTAAGGGAGCCACCATTTTAAGTGACCACCGGCAGAGTTTGATTTCTGGTTATAGTAAGAGGAGAAAGTGGATCTTGCCAAGGTTGGGGCAGATTCCCCAACCTTGTAAAACGTTGCAGACACATAATGGGCTTGAACTCGAGATCCTTTTGTACGTGTGCCTGTGTGTGTGAGAAAGAGTAAAAGAGCCCCCCCCCATGCCTAGAATTTTTAAACTGGACAGCAGCATGGTAGTTAGCTAGAGGCAAGAGATACCCTGTTGGCGCCTAGGCCTTCCTGGAAGCCGCCTGCTGGAAAAGCCTCCTTGGAGATGAATCTCGGGTGGCTTCCCTTTGCCCAGATGATGTTCTGGCCCCAAACCTGAGAAGACCTTGGGAGAGGAATACTTCTTCTGTGGAAAGTACTTTGTCCCTGGGAGCCTTGCGGTTTGTCACTCAGGAACGTAAACCGGCGTATGAACTCCCAGCAAATGCTACCTCCTTGGTGTGAAGCGGTTTGTAAAGCATTTTCTTCCTGGTTTGTGCGCCCTACATTGTTGTGGTTCCTCTCATCACTGACCAGCTGGCTGGTTGGTGAATAGAGCTGTGGGCCCCTCGCCATGTTTCATGTGAGGTCTTGGCTGGGTGGCAAACAGGCAGCCTGTAGCCAGTGTCAGCAATTCAGGAGGAATTGGCACAGCAGTGTCCCCATTAATTTCTGCTTGTCACATACTGTCATGCAAGTTACACCAGAGAGGAAATGACCGTTAAAAAAAAAAAAGGTACCCTTGTGGCACTGGGTCCCCTCCAGACGTTCCCCGAGGTTAAACAAGTGGATACAATTAGCTCTCCACAGACAGCTGCAGGGACGGGAAAGCCTAGAAGTGGGCCCCACAGCAATGTGTCTTTCCTGTTAGCAAGGAGTGTCAGCTATCAACATCTGCCAGATTTTAACCCTTCAAAGGGACCGGTAAATTGAGGGGAGCTATTATCCCACGCTCTGCTGATCATTATCAATCATAATGCCTTGGGAAATTACCACCGTGCTGCTGCCTTGGTGGCAGGTTTTGTCCTTTGGGGAGCGTTTTTTATGCCTCTGCCGGGAGCAGAGGAGAGTGATGGAGGCGAGGAGGGTGAGGGGACTCTGGCCCTTTAATCGTGGGTAATTTACTGCCCCAGGGACAGGGGCTGAAGGGCAATAAACTCCTCTTCAGTTCAGACCGAAGTCGTTAAAGTTGGTGGACTCCAGACAGCCTCCATTTCCAGAGAGATCCATCTTGCTGACTGACTTTTGTCAGGCCGTCTTCACCAAGAGCTATGGCGGCTTTGAGAACACAGACCAGCACATTGGGGAATGAGAGCCAGTTTTAGAGGAGGCAGGCCGTCCAAGATGAGAAAACTCTGAGATAATTTAGAAGCTTCCAAAAACTGTTTTTAGTTCTTGAAAGATGGAAATGCTTAAGGTGCTCTTACCCAAATAGAGTCCTGTGACTGACCTTTTTGTAAGCACATAGTTTGCGTTGGGGTAGATTTTTCTCTCGTGAAGATCTGATTGCCGGTATGGAAGGATGGATAATGAGGTGGTTCCCTGTGGAACTGTGTTTGTGGAAACTTCTTTGTCTGAACTCATCATTAGAAGTGGTTTAGAGAAAAATAGAGAATGTTTATTACAGTTTTTAACCTCCCAACAGGTGACTGAGTTCATATTTGTGTCCTTGGAATGTTTCTCTTCTGAAAAGATACCGTTTTGCTCGAGGGGAGTGAGCGTTTATCAGACAGGTGTTCTGAAAGTGACCAGCAGTGATGATCTATGACTATGAGCTCATGGTCATCTGTGTGATTGCACCGAGCACAAAACACTGGAGGGAGTAATCATACTTTGGTTTTCACTGAGTTCTTACTTCACGTTCCTCAGGAAAATCCTGGCACCATTTAACATAACTTTAAGTGAGGACTAGAAGCAACCAGTAGGATAAGTGAGTAGAAATAACACTGTCATTTTTTAAAAGATTTTATTTATTTATTTGACAGAGAAATCACAAGTTGTCAGAGAGGCAGGCAGAGAGAGAGGAGGAAGCAGGCTCCCCGCCGAGCAGAGAGCCCGATGCGGGGCTCCATCCCAGGACCCTGAGATCATGACCTGAGCCAAAGGCAGAGGCTTAACCCACTGAGCCACCCAGGCGCCCCAACACTGTGTCATTTTTATCTGAACTTCATCTCTTCTGTGGAAGAAGTGGTGTCATGATCACTAAGGACAGCTTGGAGATGTCACTGATAAATGTTAGAGCTGTTCCAATTCTGTTGCATCATCTAGTTGGGAGACCCTCCTTTTACAGATTAAAAAACAGAAACTCAGAGAGGTTAGGGACTTGTCTGAGAGCTCACAGTGAAGCAGAGAGCACTCGTGTCTCTCCTTCACAGGTGAACTGTTCATATCATGCCATAGGCTGAGTCAGTACAACAGGACTCCTAGCCAACCTCAGCTGCAACAGAGGGGTCCCCCTCCCCTGTTGACAGCAGAGAGTGAGAGGGAACCACAAATCTGGGGTAGAGGTGACTGTCTTCAATAAGGGCACAGTCAACTTGTGCCATGATGTCAGGCTGTATATTTCATCAACCCATTTTAAGTTGGCCTTGTTGGTACAAGAGATACTAATTTTATTTTATTTTTTTTAAAGATTTTATTTTATTTATTTGTCAGAGAGAGAGAGAGAACGAGAGAGCGAGCATAGGCAGAGTGGCAGGCAGAGGCAGAGGGAAAAGCAGGCTCCCTGCCAAGCAAGGAGCCTGATGTGGGACTCGATCCCAGGACGCTGGGATCATGACCTGAGCCGAAGGCAGCTGCTTAACCAACTGAGCCACCCAGGCGTCCCAAGAGATACTAATTTTAAAAGATGGTCTTCCTGTACAATTTTAAGTGTATCTAGTAACACATAAATTTATTTATTGTCAGAGATAGAGCACAAGCAGGCAGTCTCAGGAAGAGGCAGAGAGAGAAGCAGGCTCCCCGCTGGACAAGGAGCCTGATGTGGGACTCAATCCCAGGACCCCGGGATCATGACCCTACCCGAAGGCAGTGGCCTAACCGACTGAGCCACCCAGGCGTCCCTATTTCTTAGTTTTAATGTCAAAAGAATATATAGACCTAGGGAAATTTGCCTCTTTAGGTATTCGTAATATTTTACAAAGTAGATTATAAAGGAGAATCAGTGAAGTATATGTAAATGTGAGTTCACATGAATATATGTTCAGTCCCTAACTCTGGAATCTCTTGTCTTGTAGATAAGTAGACTATATGTGAGTTTTTCTGTTATTCATGTTATTGATCTCTGATTTTAGGGATGATCGGTAATTGACTTCTGCTTGAGCTCAGGTGACTATGGAAGCATATAATTTAATAAGCTAATAAATGTCCCATTTTGATGTTCAGAATGGGTTTATTCATTACAAAGTAGAGTTTTATTTCAGTTAAAAAGGAAAACATGTAGAAACTAAGTTATACTTCTTCATGTTTACTTTATTATTTTTTTAACGATTTTATTTATTTCTTTGACAGAGAGCACAAGTAGTGGGAGTGGCAGACAGAGGGAGAGGGAAAAGTAGGCTCCCCACTTAGCAGGGAGCCCAATGTTGGGCTAGGTCCTAGGACCCTGGGATCATGACCTGAGCTGAAGGCCAGCACTTAACCAACTCAGCCACCCATGTGCCCCTAGTTACTCATGTTGAAATAGCATTGTTTTGTCAAAATTGTTTCTTAGGCCTGATTTCAGGGTCTGTCAGACAATATCAGGCTTTAATTAAAGCCCATACCTGAAGATTGTGTAGGCTCCAGAGGAATACCAGATGATCGGAAACAGGATAGCAGAGAAAATACCAATTTGGTGAATAATGATGAGCCAATTTGACCAAAAAAAAACACTGGATTGAATTTCATGGAAAGTCACCGAATCATTACTAACTCCCATGGTATTCAGAATCATAACATCAATCATGATGAACCACTTTGGTAGTCATGGATCTGTAATATGTAATTCCATAAAAATTCTCTGGCTTTTAGAATTAATTAATAGTGCCATATTTTATAAAATGGCACATTTCATTGAAAATGCTGATATTTACATGTCAGCCAAGAACTTGAAAACTTTTCCTAGGACTCATTACAATTATAATTACTGAGTTCTCATGGGAAAAAGTTATTTCTCATTTTAAGCTCTAAAGTTTCGACAGGATTTGGTATAGCATTTCATTTCACTTCTAGTCCTAATGATTCACTGCATTCTTTTCCCCAGAACATATCCCCTGTTTACCCTCAGCCTTCTCATGTAGACACGAGCCTAGGGAATCAGTAAGTGTGACTATTTTCATGAACAGTTGAAGAGTTCAACTTCAGTAATGCCATTGGAAGACATTAGCTAGTCTGCAAATACAAGGAGAATTAATATTTCCTGTACATTTATATCTTAATTGGATTTGGCTTTTTGAAAGGATTAAATTCTGAGGGAAGCTTCTCGAAGCTGAGCCTGCGACATTTTCGCGCAGTTGAGAAGTAGCACTGTCCTCATTTTGCAGATGGAATAACCAGCTAATTAATGACTTGCCCAAGTTCACACAAGTAAAAAGCCAGGAGCTAGACTTGTGACTCTTGCACAATCCACTAGATGATTTTAATCTAAGTCACCATGAATTAAATATAATTTATATAGCTTTGTCAGTGCTATTTAATGAGTAAGTCCTATTTACATAAATGTTTTAGTATTTCTATGCCCTCTGGGTCATTGAGGCAATTTATTTTTATGATTTTAATTATTATAAGCCTCTATATATATAAAATAAATTCGTAAAAAAATGAAGACAGATATATTTAATTTTATTAATATTATTAAACCCAGTGGTGTCAGTGATAGGATTCTAAAATAAAAGCTTTTCAGTAGATACTAGCTGTTCATTTCATAGATTGTGTTTTGTTTAACACCTTGAAAAGTAGATGCAGAGTTAAGGAGAATATCCCCTTACTTCTGCAGATTTACTTTTAAACCATTAAGGAATGTGTAGCATGTTTTCAGAGATACGGCTTGTTTCGGTAACATAAGAATCCTGTAGAAATTTAGCAGAACTGCCTACGTGATCACTACTTGTATGAGCCTCCTCAGAAATCTGTAAATTGTCACTCGTTTGTGGTGCTGTTGCCATATTGCTGTCCAGAGAAGAGTTCACATGAAGATAGTCTCTAGTGAAGTTTTCTACTCTCCAGTGAAAGAATCCTGCCCTATCCTTTTTTTTTTTTTTTTAATTCTAGGAGAATGACAGAGGAACTTTAACACAGTTGTGAATTAGAGCCCAGCTTAGTTCAAGACAAAAATTTATATCAGTCATAATGTAGCATCTGAAAAAGAAGATTCATTATCACCTGAAGAGTTCTTAGCAGTTTTTCTTGTGTGACTTAGTATTTTATGCCTTTACTTGAGAACAAATGAAGATTGTAAGAGACCACTGAAAATGGAGTCTTAGTATTGTGAAGGAATTATTGTATTGCATTGTTCCCCCTGCAAGCAGTTCAGAAACCACTCCTGGGATTTCTTTGTTTATTTAGTGTCTTGTAGGTAGTAGAATCTGTGTCTGCTTCCTTTGTTAAAAATAGGAAGGCCTTGAAGGTTGTAATTTTTACTATCAACTTTTATAAGGAGCAAATACAGTGCTCCTATAGAAGATAAATCTTACAGTTCTTTCGCTGGTGATCCAAAATTTAGGAGTTATTTTAACAAGCCATTGTAAAATCTGTCAGTAAATATAAGTAAATCCTTCTTTAAAAATCTTAATTTATGCCAGGTAAATTCTTTTATTATTATTACTATGTTATGTTAGTCACCATATAGTACATCATTAGTTTTTGGTTTTTTGTTTGTTTGTTTGTTTGTTTGTTTTGACAGGAAGAGATCACAAGTAGGCAGAGAGGCAGGCAGAGAGAGAGGGGTAAGCAGGCTCCCTGCTGAGCAGAGAGCCCGATGTGGGGCTCGATCCCAGGACACAGGGATCGGTCCCAGGACCCTGGGATCATGACCTGAGCTGAAAGCAGAGGCTTTAACCCACTGAGCTACCCAGGCACCCCCATCATTAGTTTTTGTTGTAGTGTTCCATGATTCATTGTTTGTGTATAATGCCCAGTGCTCCATGCAATACATGCCCTCCTTAATACCCATCACCGGGCTCAAATCTTACATGGTGATAGCTGTGCTAAACCAAAGCGCGCTTTGTAAAAATCTGTTAGAATGCACCTGAAATTTCCATCGCAAATGTTAACAGGACAGATTTTCTAGGTGGCAATCTGGTTGGTCCGTCAGGTCCCCGAAGGCAACTAGAATGTTGAAAAAGGTCCACCTTCTACCCTGTGACTAAATCCACTTCTTTGTTCTACTTTTCTTCAGAAATGGCTTGTTGTAGTATGGAATTGTCATTGGGACTCTGTGTTACTCTTTACAGAGGGTGTACCTCCAGACCATTCCCATCTTACTCCTTCTGGTAATTTTCTAAATAAGGTATAATACCAATTCAACTTGAAATTTCAAGAAGTTGACCAGGTTTCTCTAGTAGGATCTTCAACAAAACTGGAGGAATCATTTTAAATCTATTCAGGAGGGTCTTTTTAGAGGGTTGAAGGCATCATTTACACACAAATTAATGAAATTATAAAATTTTCAAATTGGAAAATGCCTTGGAATGTATTTAGTTCAGTTTCCACACAATACATTTAAGGAAATGAGTCCCAAAGAAGTAGGGTGAGCTGCCCAAAGTCATGTAGTTAGATAAAGTAGTACTAGGATAGTAACCCAAGTCCTATTATTCTAGTCCAGTAAACTTCCCAAGGGCTCTTCAAATGTGGTTTTGTTCTCATTTATATAGAATTACTTGCTGTAATAACCTATCCTTGAAACATTTTGTTATTGGTTGGGATGATTACCATACTTAGTTGTGCATTCTTCTAAAAACAATGTTAGTTTGACCTTTGCCCTTGTTTTTACTGATCTAACTCAGAATTTGTAATGTTTCCTTTGCCAGCACTTTCATTCTTAGCATTTTTAGTCTCTTCAACTAGAATCTCAATCCAAATGTACATCTTTTTGGTCCATGAAGAGTTGTAGTGATTTTTGTATTACCTATTTCATTTCAGTCATGCTCATGCAAAGGTTATTTCTTACTCTTTCCCTGGTAGCTTCCAGGACAGCCACCACCACATTTGTCAAGTAAGGATATATGTCAGATTAACACATGGCTCTTATTCAATTCAAGAAACCTTTATTGTGCATCTACTATATGCGAAACACTGCGCGGTCAAAGGTCTAGGACTAGAGATGTCTGAAATAAGTAAAGCAGAATGCCCTCAAAATCTCACAGGGAACCCAGGACAAGTGCTGCCGAGCATCAGATAGTCCCAGTGGGATACATAAAGGAGGGAAAGGAAGTGCAATAGAAGCTAGAAGGTTCAAAAATGCACATGTGGCTCAGTGTTCAAAAATCCACCTGAGTGGTTCAGTCAGTTAAGTGTCTGACTCTTGGTTTCAGCTCAGGTCATGAGCTCAGGGTTGTGAGATCAAGCCCCGCATCAGACTCAGTGCTCAGCACAGTCTGCTTGTCCCTCTCCCTCTGTTCCCTTCTCTCTCTAATAAGTAATCTTTCTTTAAAAAGAGCACACGTGGTTAAAGGAATGAAAATTTAGCATGCCTGCCATGAGGAATTTCAGGTTTTGTGTTTGGACACGGACATATATTTTATTTCTCAGTTGACCTTTTTTTTTTTTTTTAACCCTTGTTAAGGACATGTTTATTACAGCTCCTTCGAAAGGCTTCACTACATACATGATGGAATTTGTATCACTTCCATTCACTGAAAAACATTGTGCTGTGAGCAGCTACAAGTAGCTTGTTAGAATCAGTTGACTTTAAGTTGCAAAAATCACCTTGCAAACTTTGCATGAACATTCATTAATTCTACAGGTGTGGACGGGGAAGTAGGGGAGGGGAGTAGAAGTAGTTATGTATTTTTGCCTTCTATGGAGTCTTAGGAAGCAACGCCTCAACTAGATTTGGGGAAGTACTACAGTACTTGAAGGTCTTAAGGCCCAGGAAACACCGCTTATTTCATTTTATTTATTTGATGTGGAGAAAGAGAGTCCCATGGCAACAAGATGGTTACTGGCCATGTGACCTGAGCAAGTTACTTAACTTCTCCAAACCTCCGGTTTTCATATCTATAAATAAGGATTAAAATGTGCAAGTAAAATTAGTTACAAATCTATAAAATATTTTAAAAGGGTGCAGCCTCTTACTCATAGAAAGGGTGGTGATTTTTCACCTAGGGAACTCTCTAGTTACCTGTGTGTAGTTTTCAAACGTAGGGACCCAAATGGATCATAGCACTACACCAAGATCTGACCAGCAGTGACAATGGTTTCTCTAAAATGATACCAAGCAGATGATGCATGGAGGCCTTAGTGACCCACAGAGATCACTTGATCTGTGTGGCATTGCTAATGGTCTTTCTTCCCTCAGTTTGGGCCTTCATTGATTATGAAATGCCTTTTTGCATGTCCTTCCGTATATTTTTCGCTGCTACTATAACATTTACCTCCTGAATTGCTACAAAAAACAATCTTCAGATTCTCTGGAACATGAAATCCTATAAACTTACCTCTGAAATTTCCAAGTATAGAACACACAGTGTGCCCTCATGATACTGGGGAGTTAGTTTTAAGAGTTTTCTCTTATGTTCTGGCACACCTAAAAGGTAAAGGCCTGAAAACAGTATATTTCACATCTGTGCATTTTCCCTTAGTTTTTTTTTTTTTTTTTAAGATTTTATCTATTTATTTGACAGAGATCACAAGTAGGCAGAGAGGCAGGCAGGGAGAGAGAGGAGGAAGCAGGCTCCCCGAAGAGCAGAGAGCCCGATGCAGGGCTCAATCCCAGGACCCTGGGATCAAGCCCTGTATCAGGCTCTGTGATCCGTGCTCAGTGCAGAGTCTGCTTCTGATTCCCATTTCCTCCCCCTGCTCGCTCACAGTCTCTCTCTCTCTCTCTCTCTCTCTCTGAAATAAATAAATAAAATCTTAAAAAAATATACATATTCTAATACTTGATATACCTCAGATGCACCTTTTATTTTATAGTTGAAACAAAAACAAGGAAGCCTTTCTAGCCAGAAGATACATTCCAGTTGTGTATCTAATTTATTCTATAAACTCTCGTGTAGCAGAACATCAGGCCACTGGGCTAAATAATATGAATATGTCATATGAACACAATTTATACGTGGTTTAAAATCCAGAAAGGGAGAGTAAACTAGAGAGAGAACTAGCCAGCACATAAGGCAACAGTGCATGACAAATGCCACATGAGGGTTACAGATGAGAAGTGCTGCAGGAACTCCCAAGTAGGGAAGAACAAAGACGGGCTTCAGGAAGAAGCTTGCACTGGTCTGGTACGTCGGTGATGTTGCTCTAAGGCACGAGTGACACAGACCGGAAGCCAGGACTGGGGAGTCTGTCTCAAGAGTGGCCCGTTTCTACTTGAGGGAAGACAAGCATGAGGCTGGGCACATCCCGAGAGATAAGGACAAGAAGTCAGTTAGGCAAGAGAGAAACGGCCATGACCATGTAGGCACTGGGAAATAGTGGCAGGCGTTTGGGGGGTGGCTGACTCTGTCGTTGTGTTTTAAGTGGATTGATTTGGTGGTGACGTACTCATTTAGGGGCAGATACAGTACGGGTTCAATCAAAGTTGCTCCAATGGTTTAGGAAGGAGACGATCAAGGTCCTAGCAGGGTAGCAGTGGTGTACTGTTGGTGGGAATATGAACGGAATCAGAATTTTGGAGGCAATGTGACAGTATCTGTTAAAACTAAAAATGAATATCTATTCAGTGACCAAGCAGTTTCACCTCTCAGAGATACCCTGACACCAGTGCCAAAGGAGGTATGAGCAAGAGAGTTTGCTGTAACATTAACTGTAAGGGAAAAACATAGAAATAACCTAAGGGCTCATCAGTAATGTGATGGCCAAATAGACTGTGATACCATATGGAATTCTGTGTGACAATTTAAAAAGCATGTTGTTAATCTGTAAGGAATTACCTTTATTTTTATTTTTTATTTTTTTTAAAGATTTTATTTATTTATTTGACAGAGAAAGACACAGTGAGAGAGGGAACACAAGCAGGGGGAGTGTGAGAGGGAGAAGCAGGCTTCCTGCCAAGCAGGGAACCCGATGCGGGGCTCGATCCCAGGACCCTGGGATCATGACCTGAGCCGAAGGCAGACGCTTAACGACTGAGCCACCCAGGTGCCCCAGGAATTACCTTTAAAGCATAGTGTTGAATGTGGTAAAGGAGAAAAGAGCCAATTTTAGAACTGTAAGGACAGCTTGGTCCATTTTTCTGAAATACGTATATCTCATATAATTATAAAACCAAGTCTGGAAGAGTGTGCAACAAACTGATGATAAGTGGCCATCTCTTTGGAAAGCACTAAGGTTAGAATAGGTGGTAAATTGGACAGATGTAGCAAATTAAACAAAAAAGATAACTGGTTAAATTCTAGTATTAGATAAACAGCAACAGAAACGTTTAGTATAGGAATGCCTGGGTGGCTCAGTCGGTTAAGCAGAGGTTAAGCATCTGCATTTGGCTCAGGTCATGATCCCAGGGTCCTGGGATCGAGTCCTACATCATGGCTCCTTGCTCAGTGGGGAGTCTGCTTCTCCCTCCCCCTGCTTGTGCGCACGTTCTCTCTCTCTCTCTCTCTGAAAAATAAATAATTCTGTGAGGATGACTCTTGTTTTATTAAAGAGGAAACTGGGGTTCAAAGAGGGTAACTGTCATGTTTCATCACTTCTAAAATGTCCACTTGGAGTGCATTGTACAGTCACTGCCAACGACTCCAGTCACGACCGAGTGGGTACTGACTGGGCACGTGCTGGAGAACTTGCCGAATAGCCAGTGACTTGGATGAAAATCCTGCCGATACAGGGGTGCTCTTGATCGCACAGAGGACAGAATCGTGTGGGAAAACACAGACATCAAAAACTCTTGATTGGAAAAGTGATGTGAGAGAACAGAACTGTGAGGGAGAAAAATTTTAACCCGATTATTTCACTCAAATTTTAATTGTGATGTATGTTCAAGAATGATACATAATAAAAATCCAAACCTGAAAAAGTCTAAGGAGTCCTTTTACTAAGTGTAACTAAAGCTTCTATGTGATAAGAAAGAGTTGTGTCACAGTTTCATTGGCAATTGTCTTCCTTCTTTAGTGGTCCATTAAAATAATAGTAAATCTTAAAATAGATTGTGGTGTTTTAGATTCAGTGAAATACACAAATATGCCTAGTTTCACCTAGTGGGAAAGGTACAGTGAGAACCTCATAAGCCCATCCCCGGAGGCACTGCGGTGAACCATGTAGTGAATAGGATCGGACACTTTTTAACCTTACTCATAATTAACTTCTAGTGTTTTGCATTTCAGTAATTTGAGAATTGTCAGGGAAATGGCAGTGATAAAAAATCTCATGTCTTTAAAACAAAACAAAACAAAACATTGTGTCTTTAACGTTATTTGGAGAAACCTTGAGTCTTCCTAATGCCAGATAAACAGTGGTTAATATTACATATATATAACACATGTGATACTTTCCAGTGCACCTACATACATGCACATTACCTGATTATGTAACAGGATGTGTCACTCTGTGTCATCCTCCCATTGATCAGTGAAGACACTGATGCAAGTGGAAATTAGGCAAAATGATTATACTGCTAAGAAGGAAGAATGAACAGCTCCCAAAGGGAAACTGAGAGCATAGTCCGTGAAGCCTCTAACATTCAGCCTGCCAGACAGGTCCTGAAAAGCATGACTGAACTGGATAACATCCCAGATTTGGATGGATATTGGAAAGTCAGGGATTTGTTTTCTAATTGAGGTAAAAGAAGCATACAATAAAGAAATGCACTCATCTTAAGCGTGTATGCAACCTGAATGTCACCACGACCCAGATCAAGAATGAGAAAATTTCCAAAGGCTTCTTCATGCCCCTTCCCTCTCCCTAGAGATAATGACAACACTGACTTTTTCATGTAGAAGTGTGCACTTTCTTGTGTATAGCTTTGATTACTCAACATCATATCTGTGAGAAAAGTTTTTATTTTTCTGTGTACCAGTAGTTGTGCCAGTTTCCTAAGTGGTTTAAACTAATTTGTATTTCTCTATCAGTGCCGTGAGAGGGTCAGTTGCTCCATAGCTTTGTCAACACTTGGTGTTGTCAGCTTAAGCCATTGTAATGGTGTCTAGTTATGCTTTTGATTTTCAATTCCATGGTGACTAATAAGGGTAATAAGCACCTCTTCATAAGCTTCTGGACATTTGGATTTTCTCTTTTGTGAAGTGCCTAGTCACGTCTTCCACCACTTTAAAGATTGTGTTGTATGCCCTTTTTCTGATTGATTACTGGGAGTTCTTTGTGTATTGAGGGCTCTTTGTATATTTGTAAGTCCTTTGTCAGATAATCTACAGCACTAAGGTCTTCACCCAGTGTGTAGGAATTTTTGAATGGGATCCTTCTCCTCTCCACTCTGCGTATCAAACATGATTTGATCATCACTGGCATCCCTCTTATCCAAATACTTTAAATACAGAGAGGCAGGACATTTCCCTAATGCTTTTTTAGCCTATTTTGACAATTTTAAGTATGTAGTAAAATATTTTTAACTACAAACTAAACATATGTGACAGATAGTGAAACCTCATAACTAGACTTTTATATGTTAGAAACTTTTCCAGTGTGCATTTTACGTACCCCCCAAATGCTGAAAATACAATGCCAGATGAGAAGAGTTTTAAGAATTTTAAGTATGAGGAACAATTCCTTCGGCTTACCCACTGTTCCGCTTTATAAATACATCGTGTGTGTGTGTGTGTGTGTGTGTGTGTGTACGCATGTGTGTGTTTGTGTGTGTGTTAGGGGGTGTAAATACCATATTGCTCTTAGATGTATAATAGTATAAAACAAAAGTAAATCACATTCAAGTATAAGGTATTAAGGAAACACCAGTAAGCACTGGCAGATCTAGTACCTCTTGGTAAACCCCAACACGTGTTGTGTCTGACAGATTGTAAAATCTGTGCTGAAAGTTGCCTGGCACCCCTAATTTTTATATTTTCCAAAGATTGCTGCCTATTAACTTAAACATGTGGTTGGCAGAAGGGACATTTATATGTATATTCATAATAAATTGTATTAAATATTAAAATTATATATCATTACATTATCTAAAATTATTTATATATGTATATATATATAAAATTTGAACTGGCAACTCAGAAGAACACCGAAAAGTAAAAATCAGGCTCAGTTGATTGAGTGTCCCAACTCTTCACCTCAGCTCAGGTCTTGATCCCAGGGTCATGAGTTCAAACACTGCATTGGGCTCCATACTGGGTATGAAGCCTACTTAAGGAAAAAGGTTTGGGGGTGTCTGAGCAGCTCAGTGGTTTAAGTGTGGACTCTTGATTTTGGCTGGGGTCATGATCTCAGGGTCTTGAGTTTGAGCCCCAGGTGGGGCTCTGCTTAAGATTCTCTCTCCTTCTCCCTTGGTCATGTGCATGGTCTTTCTCTCTCTCTCTCTCTCTCAAAAAAAGTAAAAATCACCCACAATCCTACCAATTTAAACACTTGACAGAAAAAAGCAGAAGTCTCTTCCTTTTGTTCCTCCTTCCTATCCCACCTCCAGTGGTAACAACTTTTAACTGCAGTTCCTTCCCCAAATTTTCATATGTGTTCAGATAAGGTTACCAGATTTAGCAGATGAAGACACTCGGTTGAATTTGAATTTCAGATAAACAACTTCTCCATGTAAATAATCTCTCATATTGCATGGGACATAGTTAAACTCAAAGAGTCTTTGCTGTCCATCTGAAATTACAGTCTCACTGAGTGTTCTGTGTTTTATCTGGCCACCCAGATGCAGACATAGCCACACATACATTAACATGTACACTTGCTTTTTATCAGACTCAGATCAAGCTGTATGTAATCCCCGAGGCTTATGCCTTTTGCTGTTGATTTAGCTAGCTTACAGAATTACCAAGTTCTTCCTAATGGCTGCTTCGTATGGCAGTGTAGACTCATCACTTATCTCTCTCTCTCCTCCTATTGGTAGACATCTTAGGTATTTCCATTTTTTTTACTCTTTCAAACAACCTACCATTGATCCTCTATGTATTGACTTATTATAGACTCATGCTGTTGCTTGTGTAGGGTGAATTCCTAGAAGTGGAATTACTAGGTCATAGTGTATTTTAAAAATATTGTTCAGTTCCTTTATACTTATTCACCAGGGCCCACGGCCTGGGCAGCTGAGGGCCAGGTGCTCCTGAAGTGCAGGTCAGGAGGAGCCGGGCGGAGCTGATGGTTCGGTGTGGACACCGTGCTGGACCTCTCAGAACTGGCCTCCCCTCCATTGTCCAAGTCATGACACCAGGCACTGTTGTTCCCCAGTGTGGCCCAGCGCCTGCCAGGAAAGGTGACCTGTGACACTAATTTAGAATGAATGACTCTGGATTTACTGAAGGGCTTGTTGTGAGGGGGGTTAAATGAAACAACATCTGCAGAGTGCCTGGGTTACTTATTTTTCCCATCCAACCCCATTTCCAGTTCCTCCCTTAGCATTAAGGGCTTTTAACTTATTGAGGGAGACAGCATGGTACAGCGAAGTAGGGTAAGTTCTGTAATAGAACCATACTTAGAGGGCTCTGGGATGACAGAAGAGGGTGCCTAACTTAGCCTGAGGGTATGAGAGAGGCCAAGATCTACTTAAAGTATGTCTTCAAAGATAAATTGGAAAGAGCCAGACAGACAGATGTGTGTGTGTGTTAGGGGGAAAAAGGCAATGGAGGGAACATCCCAGGCAGAGGAAACAGCATTGAAAAGGGGCAAGATATGGGGGCGCCTGTGGCTCAATTGCTTAAGCATCTGCCTTCAGCTTGGGTCATGATCTCAGGATCCTGGATCAAGCCCCATGTCAAGCTCCCTGCTCAGTGGGGAGCCTGCTTCTCCCTCTGCCCCGCCCCCCTGCTCATGTTCTCTCTTTCGCGCTCTTTGCTCTTTGTCTCTCTTTCAAATAAATAAATAAAATCTTTTTTTAAAAAAGATATAATAGAGTCTATCACCTTTGGACCATAGAAACAACCAGAAATAAAACCAGAAATGGTTAGAGATCAGACATTAAAGTGCTTTAGGTCTTTATTTATTTATAGGCACTTTATTAAGTGCCTTTGTCTTATAGTGAACAGTAGAGGACTTCTGTATGATTCAGACTTATATTTTAGATATATATTTGAGTCAACACTGTGGAGAAAAGATTAAAGATGCTTCAGTCCAGAGATAGATAGCTTACTTGTGTTGGAACACTATTACAACCAACCAGGCAAGAGATACTGGCAACTTGACAACAACCATGGAAATGGGAGAGAAGGACTGATTTGAAATGTAATTTAGGAACTAGAATTACCAGGATTTGGTGACTGATTAGCTGTGTGGTCAGAAGAAGAGAAGGAGTCTAAAATGTCAGATTTTGACTTGATCATTTAGGTGGAGGGTGATATCATTTATAAGGTCAGAAATACAAAGGCGGAAGAACAGAGTTTGATGGAGATGAAAAAATTGTTACTCTTTAGGAACACACCGAGATTGCAGTTGCTATGGAATATTCTAGAAAACATGAATAGGAAGCTTTGAAATCTGCATGTCTGAAACTCAAGAGAGTGGTCCCTGCCACCATTATGACTTGGGATACCTCAGAATATGACCAAATGTTGGAGCCAAAAATGAATACGGCGAGGAGGTTAAGGCAGAATTTAGAATTTAAGATACTTTTGAGACACATAATTGGGAACACAAACAAATGGCGAATGTAACCACTGTGGTTAAAAGAACAGGGAACTTACTAGAGACCCAGAGAAGGTAATAGTGAAAGCCCAGGTGAAAGTGGAGACCATGATGTGGTGGTTTTCTCTCAGCAGATTTAATTGTAGGAGTAGGGATGGGCAGACAGTTAACTAGGGTGAGGCCTTGGAGGATCGGTGTGAGAAGTGCAAGATGATTTTGTGGTGCCTGGAAAGAGAATGATCAGAAATACCGACTGGAAATTTCCGGTGGGCCAGGGAAGGACTGGAGGGCAAGAGGGGCCTGTTTAAGACAACGATTGGTCCAAGAAGTTTGGGGGAGGGACATCCTTAAATCAGAGCAGTACTCAGTGTCTTTATGTACCTACACCTGGATACTCTTAATATTAACGTTTTCTAGCCAATAGGGCCGCCCATCTTTCCCTGGACAATTCCTGTTGCACTGCCTATTTTTTTTAAGATTTTATTTATTTATTTGTCAGAGAGAGAGAGAGAGTGCACAGGCAGACAGAGGCAGAGGGAGAAGCAGGCTCCCTGCTGAGCAAGGAGCCTGATGTGGGACTCAGTCCCAGGACGCTGGGATCATGACCTGAGCCAAAGGCAGCTGCTTAACCAACTGAGCCACCCAGGCGTCCCCTGCACTGCCTATTTTAATGTGAACTTGCTGATTCTTCTAAGACGGTCATTAGATTCTTAACCTCTTGTTCAGTTTTGCCTTGGTGCATAGCTCTTCAGTTCCATTTAGCGTAAAGATCCCCTCTGCTCTTGACCTCCGAGCTTTTCCTGACAAGATACAACCACCCAGAGCCTCTTCTTCCTGTGGATGGAAGGAGTTACTAGTGAGGAGCATATGGTTCTCCTCCCCCTGGAGATGCATTTGCTCTCTCCCAACAGGCTCAGCTTAAAAATTCAGTCCTTGCAACAACACGGAATAAAAAATGTTGAGCCCGCATAACAGCTGTGCATGCAGCTTTACCCAAAACAGATAATATGCACAGATGTGTTTAGGGGAAGGAAGCATGAATACTCAGTGTGTTGTTTTCAGCTTCTCACCACTGCAAGGATGTCTTTTCTTTTTCAAGGAAAGAGGTATGTTATGGTAAGCAGTGTTTTATGACCTATAATAAAAACACTTGTAAAGACCATTTTTTGACCAAATGAAGCTAAGTGTTCTTTTCAGAGTCCTCATTTGCTCCTCTCCCTCTCTCTGTATTGGAATGCACAGAATTCAGCATTAATGGATAACATAAGGAAATAATATCACAAATTCTAGTTCTTATTTGTTAAGCTGGGGAAGCAACCAAAGTTAATTATGTAATAAAATTCATTAGTAATGTTTTTCCCTGTAGTAGCTTCTGAATATATATGTTGATGAAGTAAAAAATTATGTTGCGTTCTTAGAGTAAATGGTTAAGAGCACATGAAAGAACCCATCAGACTGAGGGAACCTCCCCAGTTGGGGGCCTCGTAGATAAATCAGTTCAGGTTCAAGGTAAAAAGCAACTTAAAACCACCTTAGAAAGTTAGGTTATTTACAAAAAGAGGCCTGTCATGCACTCAGTGAATAATAAGTCAATTTCTAAGGATGCTTCTAGATCTAAGATGCTTGCAGTCTTTAGGCTTTCAAAATAAAGAACAGGCAGCATAACATTTGATTTAATTGAAATAAATATTTTAAGGTTTGTGCCATCTAATATGCACACCGCAGCGTTTGTGATCTTAATGATGACTGTTTGGAAAGATGGGAGGCTGTCCATGTACTAACAGGAGAAAACTAGATGGCTCTGAACTTAGTCGGGTGCCATTGCTGATGATGGGTCCTCTTCTTGACTAAGTGGCACCAGTCCGGAGACCGTTACCCAAGCTGGGAGGCTCACACATGAGTTTTAATCTTCACAACCACCCTACAAGAAAGCGTTATCCCCATTTCATGGATGAGGAGACTGAGGCTGGATGCTAGGGGAGGGGAGCTTAAATAACGGGCCCAGGACCCCCCAGCATGTAACCTGGAGATGTAGTGGAGCCCTCAGAAGATGGCCTGTTAAGGCTGACCCGTGAAAACATTCACACACTGCATTTGGCTCTTGACTTTCCTCTTATTTCCCCCTTCTGATGTTCTAGTGCAGACTCCACTGTCTTAGGTCTAAAGTAGAATAATAGCCTCCTTACAGCACCTCCCATCTATTCTGTGTGCTAAAGCATCCGTAAGAACACACCATTCTTTTAAAGTTTCACTAGTTTCCTGTTGACTACAAGATAAGTCTCTCTAAACTCCCTACACAGGCCCAACTGTAAACCCCTTTGCAAGGTGGTCTCGTTTAGCAGTCCAGAGGCATTGCTGGTCCTCGAATGTACATAGGCACTTGTTCTCTGAAGCCTCTGCTACTGAGGTCTTCCGGGCAGATGCTTCCCCAGCATCAAACCTGATAGTACTCCAAGGTCAGTGTGCACACTGCTGCTTCCTCAGTGCTTAAAGTCAGTGCCTATGGCACCTGTGCCATTTGTAGTCCTTGCTGTGTACTGACTTGAAGCTCATGGGTGTAGATTTCTGTCTTCTCTCCCCAGACAACAGTGCCCTGAGTCTCTGTCTCAGATGTGTGTGTGTGTGTTTAACGTCACTTACACAATGCCTCAAACACAGTAGGGACGTCATACTTCTTTGGAATAAGTGGTAGCAGTGCGTTGTGTGCACTTTACACCATATAAAATACTTAAATATTTCATGTCCTGCTTATTATATGTAATTATGTATTATTACAATATACATAATTATATATAAATATGTAATATCTTATTAAGTCTCCTCAAGGTTATTTCCATTTTTATAGATGTGAAAACCGGGGCCCACAACTGTTGCAAATGACTTACCTTAAATTATGTAACTAGTAAGCAGAAATTCAGATATAAGCTTTTAGCTCTAAATTCAGTGGCCTTTCTTTTTTTTTTTTTTTTAAAGATTTCATTTATTTATTTGACAGAGAGAGAGATCACAAGTAGGCAGAGAAGCAGGCAGAGAGAGAGGGAAGCAGGCTCCCCGCTGAGCAGAGAGCCTGACGCAGGACTTGATCCCAAGACCCTGAGATCATGACCTGAGCCGAAGGCAGAGGCTTTAACCCACTGAGCCACCCAGGCGCCCCGTGGCCTTTCTTTTTTTAAGTCATACTGCCCTCAAAAATGGAAATTTAGATCCCACATGCAGGTGGCTTGCTTAGGTTATATACATTTCCAAGAGAAATTTCTTCTGTCTTTCCACTTGGCAAACAACTCGATAAATTCTTAGTGAATAACCAATAAACCACAGTGGAGGATTGTAGCCTTTTTACTAACGACTCAGGAATCAGCATAATTGGTGAGGATGTTTTATATAACTCCTGTGCACGGATCCAAGAGCATAAGTCATTATACTGCCTCTTCATGCCTGTCTATGCACTGTTAGTAATTCATCAAATCAAGTAAAATCAGCAGGCCTCTGTGGAAGGTGCCTTGTTGGATTCCATGGAGAGTATAAACAAGCCCAGAATTCCTATTTCTCAAGAAATTTACAGTCTAGCTCAGCAGCACTTGACAATTTAAAAAACAAATCAAATATCTAATATATATTAATAATAATAATAATGTCTCTGGGGGCGGGGCAGAATTCACCCTGATTTTTTTTTTAAGATTTTATTCATTTTATTAGTGAGAGAGAGAGAGAATAGGAGCACAAGCAGAGGGAGAAGCAAACTCCTCACTGAATGTGGAGCCCAATGTGGGGCTCATTCCCGGGACCCTGAGATCATAACCTGAGCCGAAGGCAGGCGCTTAACTGACTGAGCCACCCAGGCTCCCCATTTTTATTTTTATGAATAAAAAACTAAGTTCAGAATAGGTGGGCCTTGGTTAGTCAGTTTGAAATGGAACTCAGTAGTACTGGGTTAAGAGACCACACTTAGAGAAACATTGATGTGGTGATATGAAGTTAAGGTATTAGGAGATTTAGCCAGTGGTCTAATTTTGTGCCTAAGTGATACATTAAGCAAAGTGCTTTGATCCATAGAATGTTCCTCTTAGGGATGAGAGAGGGTGAGTGACTGACTTAGAGTCATACCTCTGACTGTGGAACAGTGCTAAAATCTATGTCTCTTGATGGTCAGGTGGCAAGAATTTTGGATAGAGGTGGTAAGATAGAAAGAAAACATCTTCCCCTGTTTTTACTCCGTGCTTCAGTGTTCATTATAGACCTAGAGATACTGTATTTCTGAAATAATGAACCAAAAGTCTTCACACTCGTAGGAAGGTGCTCTAATGGCTAACAGGTAGGAATACTGATTTCTGCTATGCCTCTTTGTTCCCTGTCCCCTAATCCAAAACTACTTTTTCTGATTTCCCTAGAGTTTTATCACCTGCTAAACTATTCCTCCTTGGGAAGAGTCAGTGAGTTCTTTTTAAGCTCATGGTTTTTATGGTTTTCATAGTCATTTCCAGTTGAGTTTGGGTCTCACTCCTCTGTGAAAAGCCATTAAACATTTACAGATGCCTGTTAATACAGTGTCCTAGGAAGTCTAGTACATCTGAAGGAAGAGTGATTAAGGCAGAGCCTTCTTTCAGAAGATGGGGCCATAGAGCAGTGAGTGAGTAAAGATGGAGGGAAGGCCTCAGGAGTCCAAGACCCCAGACCAGAGAGCCAGATGGGCTTTGTCTGAGGACATCCAAGCATGAGAATGATGGGATAGGATCAGGTCTGCATGTTAAAAAGAACAGACTAAGGGCACCTGGGTGGCTTAGTCTGTTAAAAAGCCAACTCTTGATTTCGGCTCAGGTCATGATCTCAGGGTCAGGAAATGGAGCCCAGCTTTGGGCTCCACACTTAGCAGGGATTCCACTCCAGATTCTACCCCCCACCCCCCGCCCAGACCCCCCCAACAACTCTCACACTCTCCCTCTCTCTAAAAATAAATAAATAAGTCTTCTTTAAAAAGCCTTTTAGCTAGAGATAGTGTACAAATAAAAGTAGAATACTACACAGCCATTAAAAATTGAGCAATAGATTTGTATTCCTTGACATGCAAATGACTTCAGTATACATTGTGATGTGAAAAAGGCAGTTACAAAATCACATACACTAATATACCATTTATAAAACAGAAAATAAATTTTTATATGAAAAAATATATATAGAAATATTCGGGGAGGATACACCAGTATGTTAATTTTGGTTATCTTTGGATGGAGAATTGTGGGTGATACTTGTATTTTCCCTTGTGTTTTGATTTTTTTTATGTTAACAGTGAATATGTGTTAACATTTCTAATCAGAAACATAGAAGTTCTTTTTCTTTTGGAGAACAGTGAGGCTGAAGGAGGGACCCAGTATGAAATGCCATGGCAAGATTAAGTTAGGAGTAGAATGTCCCATTGGTTGTGGCAGACGAGTGGTCATTGGTGATCTTGCATGAGCTGCTGCCTCTCCACTCACTGTAGTG
The DNA here is from genome assembly GCA_004024625.1 of Mellivora capensis. Classification (NCBI taxonomy): domain Eukaryota; kingdom Metazoa; phylum Chordata; class Mammalia; order Carnivora; family Mustelidae; genus Mellivora; species Mellivora capensis. Next base: position 66,852 of record PISX010002766.1, on the reverse strand, counting down.
ATGTGATGTGGATGAGAAATAGGAAAATGTGCATTGCTGTGTAAAGATCATTGTCTGAAAAAAGAAGGGGAGAGATGCCTGGCTGCCTCAGTTGGTGGAGCATGTGATTCTTGAGCTCGAGATGGTAAGTTCAAGCCCCACATTAAGTGTAGAGATTTCTTAAAAAAAGAAGGGAGTCGCTTGGGTCATTTATTGGTCAAAGGACAATAGAGAGGGAAGAAGGTTTGGTAGGGGAGTGGCTAGTAGAGCAATGGCGACTTGAATAAACTGAATTGAGTAAGAACCAGAGCATAGCGGGAATGTGAATACTGGATAGAAGGCAGGAAATCTTTCCTATCAGAAGATAAAGGACAGGGCAAGATGCCAGTGTTTGTAAATTTATAGGTGGACGCAAGGGAGGTAATAGCATTCCCTTGATGGTCTGTGTTTCTCCCTGTAGTGGAGTGTAGGCCAGAGTGCTAAGAGAAGAAAGGAAGATAAGGTGGGGAGACAGACGTAAAAATTCAGACTGGCCTATAAGGACAGCAGGAGGGTTTACTAGGAACCAGTAGGATTGCCTGGTGGCACTATGATAATCAGGATTGAAGGCTGACTTCATATTGATAATGGACACATACATGATCATTTCCTCCTCCCCGCAAACAGTGCTCTGCAACCTAGGTATAACAGCCAAGAAAAAAAGTGTGGTTGGGCTAATGGAGGATTAAGCTTTGTATAGAAGATAAGATAAAATGACCAACAAGAGAGATGAGCAAATTGGCAGATCTAGCAAATGGTGTATGAAGAAGTCGCTCTCCAAATTAATTAGTTATGCTGTCTAATAAGCTTATGTAAATTTAAGTGATGTGTTGATATCCCAGTAAATGTAATTAAAGTAATGTAAACATTTTTTAATTAAAAATATTTTACATCAGAGTTGAGTGATCACACATTCCTGGTTTTTAGCCATGGAAATAAATGGCAAATAATGGAATGGGGTCAAAGAAGTCAAAGGTCTCTGAAGTTAAGGTGCTCCCTAGAGCATCCTAGCTGCATAATGTTGAAGTCCTGCCAGAAAATGGTGAGTGTAGGGTAGAGAGGATGAGCCATAGACCCTGAGGAATATGGAGGATTGATAGCAAATAGCGATGAGGAAGAGGATGTGGTGACAGTAATTCGAAGGAGGTAGAAGTCTCAAAGAGAAAAAGATAACCACCTGGAAGTGATAATTGGGCAACAAGAAAAGAATACTGGTACAAGCCCCTTGGTGGGACTGGGAGGAGGTGTTAGGCAAAGAGGGCTGTAAATGAGAGATAGTGACCTTAACAGGTTTTATTTAATATAATTTTAATTAAGTGTGATTTGTTAGAATAATTTTCTTTTTTTTTTTTTTTTTCTTAAAGATTTTATTTATTTATTTGAGACAGAGAGAGAGCATGAACAGGGCGAGTGGAAGAGGGAGAAGCAGGCTCTGCGCTGAGCAGGGAGCCCAGTGGGGCTCGATCCCGGGACTCCAGGATCATGACTTGAGCCAAAGGCAGACTCTTAACCGACTAAGCCACCCAGGCACTCCTGTTAGAATAATTTTCAACTGCAAATTACAGAACACTCAATGAAAAAATAGCTTTAAATATGGGCATTATTGCTGTAACTACAGGGCCAGAGGTGGGCAGCCCCAAAGTTGATTCAGCTATTCCACAATATCATCAAAAACCCAGACCCTTGACCTCATTACACTCAGGCATTTTATGAGTGCAGATGATGTCTCTCTTTCTGTTTCAAGATGGTTACTACAACTGCAAGTTAATATCCTCAAGCAGTAGCACTTAGTGTAAGATGCACGGATGGTGGGGTGGGGACTGGGAGGTGAGGAGGGAGTACAGCAAGAATTTTCTACTGTGGTCCTCTTTTAAAGGGGAAAAACACTACCCGAAACTCTAGAGCCAATTTGCCCATATGTCTCATTGGCCAGGTCTCATGTCCATCCCTGGATCAGTTCCTTACAAATGGGAATATGATTACCTTGGACCAGTTCTTCATGGCTGACAACCAACAATGTCTACTACAGTAGACAAATAATAATATGCTCCACTTTGGAGCAGAAAACCAACTTTTGTAACACATTACCTCATTTGAAGAGGAGGGAAGTACTAAGTGAGGGGAAAATTCTCAGAAGAGGGAAATGAGAAGGAAGAATGGGGAAAGATAAGGTATTTTTCCAGATGCAGCCATTAAAAAGCATATTGTTTTAAAAAATTATTATGAAGAATATGTGTTGAAATGGAGAAATATCCAGTGTGTTGTTAAATGTTTTTAAAAAGATCACACAACAGTGTGCATAGGGACAAAAATCATTTAGACTATTAGTCAATAACCTCTAGGCACTTGTGCTTTGTATTTTCTTATTTATGCAATGCTGATTTTTATATTCTGCTCTGAAAAAAAAGTTATAATTAACATTGCCACTTGTAGTTTCAATTCCCGATGACTTTTCACTGTGGGTTAATAATAGCCATCATGGTGACGTAATGATTCCTTCTTTCAGACTGTCCATTTAGTCATGACACTGTCCTTCAAATACCAACATTTCCAGGCTTGGTGAAAATTAGTTGTTCTTTTCTTATTTCTAGTTAGTTGAGACTGATTCTTTTCTTACTTTGGCATTATCATCACTTCCAGGAATGAATAATATATGGATTCTTTTCATTCCCTCTTTAGAATACATATTTTATTAATAAAATTGGCATACAAAGCCACTTCTATTATGCTTTTATCCAGTTGCCTAGAAGCAGTAAAAATAGAAAGTCAGCACTTGCAATTAGAGGCTTTGCCTTTGTTTCTGTTGAAGAGTCCCACAGCGATGTGTTGCCCTTACTCAGTTATCCCGTCCCCCCCACCCCGGCCCAGCCGGTGCACAGTGTGATGAAGTGACAGGAAGACCAGACAGCTTGACTGGAACAGAGCTCCCATGGGACTCTTGTAGCTCCTCTCCAGGTCTTCCCATTTATTGCTTGCTTTGAATTCATGAATTACAACTTTCCAGGTCATCTGAAGTTTTAAGGAACCTCCTTTAACCACCTCCCCCCACTTTGCTTTGTCAGAATTTGTTTTGCCCTTTGTGATTTTGGGTGGCCATTCTTTGGGTACTTCTGATCAAAATGAGAAGTGGGGGGAACCTATTTATAAAGCAGTCTTTGCAGCCCATTGTTCTTGTTGGGAATTGATCAGTGGAAGCATGAAGGAACTTCTGTCAAGTTTGGAAGTAGGATAAAGATGTGTGCCACACAGTAAGCTTCATGTGGAGGCAGCAGATTCTGCCTGACACAGAGATAGGAGTGAGTGAAATCACCTGCCAACCAACCCAGATGGCTTTGTTAGTCTCTACTCCATTGCTTTATGTAGTAACACCATACCACACTTTATGGGAGAACTATGATTTTAAAAGATGCTGGGACTAGATCTGGCAGTTCCACTTCTGGATGGAGGGGTGTGTGTGTGTGTGTGTGTGTGTGTGTGTAATCCCAAATAATTCAAAGCAGGGTTACAAAGAAATATTTGGATACCCATGCTCATGGCAGCATTATTCACAATAGCCAAAAGGTGGAAACGACCCATAGGTCCCTCAGCAGATGAATGGATAAGCAAAATGTGGAAAATACATACAGTGGAATATCATTCGGCCTTAAAAAGGATGGACATTCTGGGGCGCCTGGGTAGCTCAGTGGGTTAAGCCTCTGCCTTCGGCTCAGGTCATGATCTCAGGGTCTTGGGATCAAGTCCTGTGTTGGGCTCTCTGCTCAGCGGGGAGCCTGCTTCCCTCTCTCTCTGCTTGCCTCTCTGCCTACTTGTGATCTCTGTCTGTCAAATAAATAAATAAAATCTTTAAAAAAAAAAAAAGGATGCACATTCTGATGTACGCTACCACATGGTTGAATCTTGAGGACGTTATGCTAGGTGAAGTAAACAAGTCACAAAAAGACAAATACAGTATGATTCCAGTTACATTGAGGTATCTGGAGTAGTCAAATTAATGGAGACAGAGAGTTAAGAGAGTGGTTGCCAGGGTCCGGAGAGGAGGGAGAAATGGGGAATTGTTCAATGGGTGTAGTTTAAGTTTTGCAAGATGGAAAAATTCTGGAGCTTGATTGCACTACAGTGTGGATATACTTAGTACTAAACTCTGCACTCAAGAATGGTTAAGATGGTCAGTTTAATGTTTACGTGTATTTTACCATGATTAAGAATTTTAAAATATATACTCTTGATCCACAAAAACAAAAAAAGATTCTAGGACCAGCCCTCATTATTATTAAAGTGCTCTTCTTTTCTTTATGGCATTTACCATCACCTTTTATGTGTAGATGATCGTGATCTTTTAAAGATTTTATTTATTTATTTGACAGACAGATCACAAGTAGGCAGAGGCAGGCGGGGGGTGGGGGGTGAGCAGGGAGCCTGATGCAGGGCTGGATCCCAGGACCCTGGGATCATGACCTGAGCCGAAGGCAGAGGCTTTAACCCACTGAGCTACCCAGGTGCCCCTGTCCTCTGTGATCCATTTTAAACTGTAGACTCCTATAATACCCTTCATATGAAACAAACCAGATAGGAGGACTTTGGAGGAAACGACAAATCATTATGAAGATACTTGAAACTTGAATAACAAATTTGAAAATACTGTAATTTACACATTATAAGGAGGACAAAAATGATTATCATTGACTGTGGTTGTTTATCTCTTATTTTTAGTTTTTAAGTAATTAGACTGTTGATGTATATTTTTGTCACTTAAACCTTGAGGACATGACTATGTCAACATAGATAAAGCCAAAAATCCAGAATTGTCCATTGAAAGTTGTCATTTCTATGATTTACTGTATGGTATAAATTGGGTGTTTTAGTATCTTTTGGTACTAATTACACCTTGTAGTTGGAAAAAGACCCAATAATAAAAGTTTTTCCCATTAGAAAAGCTTGAGGTAAGTTTTCAGTTTTCTTGTTTGTTTTGTTTTTAAAGAAATAAAAGGACTGAACCTCTAGAGCACCTTTAAGAAATGATTACACAGCTTTACAGATTTCTAGTATTCAGAGTAAAGTCCAGAGTCTTCTAAGAGAGGGTCACCAAGGACAAAACCCCAAAGTCACTGGGAGCCAGACTTCCTTCCATGATGGTGTCCTGTTGAAACATACTTCCACGACACCAGCTTCAGAAAGATGGAGTGAGGGCCCCAAGTGACTATTTATCCTAAGCAGGACTAGATGTTTAAACCTTTTCTACCAGAATTATGCATTGTACTGTTAAAAGGTTTAAATCTCTATTTAACTTAAAGAGCCTTAATTGGCAGTATCTGTAGTTTCATTGCCTTATATCACCAGGATTACTGTGAAATATGTGTTTCATATAAGATCGATTAATTTGGGGACGCCTGGGTGGCTCAGTTGGTTGAGCGGCTCCCAACTAACCATGTCTTACTCTTCTTTGTGACTGGAGGCCCTGACATAGCTGAGTGTATTTTCCCTTTGAGATTAGGTGTTCCAGTGAAAGACACTAAAGATTGAGGAGGGTTCCCACATCACACTTACTATAAGTCTATAACGTGCCTCAAACTACCTCACAGTTGAATTACTGAAGATCATGAGACTTGGGCGAAAATTTTTTAAATCATTTAATTCAAAGCTCACAGAGTTCAAAACTCTTTTGTAGCTGAATATTGTAGGATTAAAAGAAAACCCTGTTTGCTCACCAAAAAAAAAATTTTTTTAATAGCCTAATAAAATCTGAAGAATAGTAATCCTTACATAAAATCAGCTTCCCATAAATCTATAAGCATCATTCACATGGAATCAACATTAGTGCATTTACATGGGTTGACACTACTTAAACTGTGCTGGTTGTAGTAGTTATAAGGTAACAAGCCATTCTCATGTACCCCAGCCTTTAAATGAAGGGGGACTAGACTCTTGGTAGAAGTTCCAAAATAACGTAACTAAAACCAAATAATAATGATGATGGCATATCCTAGGGAAGAAAACCATGCAGCCATTAAAAATCATGTTCTAGGAGCGCCTGGGTGGCTCAGTGGGTTAAAGTCTCTGCCTTCAGCTCAGGTCATGATCCCAGGGTCCTGGGATTGAGCCCTGCATCGGGCTCTCTGCTCAGCGGGGAGCTTGCTTCCCTTTCTCTCTCTCTCTCTGCCTGCCTCTCTGCCTACTTGTGATCTCTCTCTGTCGAATAAATAAATAAATCTTTAAAAAAATATATATATATAGTAGTAGAATTTTGTTGACATGGCAAAAGTATTCATAATGAATTGTTAAATGCCTTTAAAACAACCCCAAAATAATGTGTACAGAATAATAATCATTTTTATTTATAAATACATGTGTATATTAATATTCTTTATATGTGCTATATGTTGTATATATATGTAAATACTGTATATTTATACCTGTAACTATAGCAACATCTGTAATTTTTGAAAGACCAGAAAGACAAACATTGTTTAAGGGTGAAGTTTTCTCGGTTCTCTAAATGGTAGGATTTTGAGTGATTTATGTTCTTCCTCTGGATTTTTAAAAAATATTTATTTATTTATTTATTTGAGAGAGAAACAGAGAGAGAGCAGGGAAAGGAACAGAGAGGGACAGACTGCATGCTGAGCATGGAGCCCCACATGGGGCTCCATCTCATGACCCTGAGATCATGACCTGAGCAGAAATCTAGAGTTAGATGCTTAGGGCGCCTGGAGGGCTCAGTGGGTTAAGCCTCTGCTTTTGGCTCAGGTCATAATCTCAGGGTCCTGGGATCGAGGCCCACATCGGGCTCTCTGCTTTAAAAAAAAAAAAACAACAATTAGATGCTTAACCGACTGAGCCATCTAGGCTCCCCCATCCTCTGGATTTTTAAAAAAATTTCTGCATTAAGCATGTACCAATTTAATAGTTAAGAAAGATGTACATCTTGTATAAATAAATACACAAATAAAAGCCATACACACTTTTTTTTTTTTACTCTGTGGTTCAGGCTTTTTATAAACTTTAGATGGGCTTTATTGTTAATTAGGTAGTTCAAATTTAAAAACTTTTATTCTGTTAATGGTCTGCTTAAACTATCTGAGCACTGAAAAATGAACCAAACCAATTTATTCTTTGTGCAGTGTTAAATGGGTGGTGTTTAGGGTAGAAGAAGGGAAAGATGATAGGCTAGCATGGTATTACTTTAGGTTAATCATGCTGTTTAAAATCCAGGCCTGGGACGCCTGGGTGGCTCAGTTGGTTAAGCGGCTGCCTTCGGCTCAGGTCATGATCCCAGCATCCTGGGATCGAGTCCCACATCGGGCTCCTTGCTCGGCAGGGAGCCTGCTTCTCTCTCTGTCTCTGCCTGCCACTCTGTCTGCCTGTGCTCAGTCCCTCTCTTTCTCACAAATAAATAAATAAAATCTTTAAAAATAATAATAATAAATAAATAAATAAAATCCAGGCCTTACAAGTCACGTGCATACATTTCCGGTAATGACTGATCTGCCCCACTACTTTTGTAAAAACATCGCATGCTTCATTTTCACGCCGGAAGTGTGTGCATTGTGAGGTGTGTGACCTGCACTAGTTCTCAGGTCTTAAAGGACTGACCCTCAACAGTGCAGTTTTCTCTAAGAGTTCTGCCTTTGAAAACCTAGAAGGTAAACCCTCCTAGTTCAGAATGTCCATGGATGGGCATCTCCGAGGGATTCTAGTACACTTGTGACATTGCATTTCCATGCTAAGGATTCAGCAGATTCGCTGACCTTGTCATTGGCCACATTTTCTCATAGTTGTTTGTGACTGTCTCCCTGGGGAAACAGGACACTTGAGTGATTGTCACTGACTGAATGCTTACCATGTTCCACAAAGCCCCCCACCTTGGCAGATGTTACTTCGTGTAATTTCATAATATTATAAAAAGTGAGCACTGTCTTCTCTTCGCTTTCTGGAAAACTGAGGCTTTGGATTTCAACAAGACATCACATAAAGACAGAACTCCCAGCTCTGAAGGAAAAACCAGTACTGTCAACCAATAACCAAATATGGTCCAGCTGATGAATAAGGATGTCCTCACAGCCTCTGCCAGCTCTAAAGCCCATGATGCTGCCTTCCCATTTGTCTAATCCTTATATGACCAAAATAATTCCATCCTCCCTGTATACACCATTTGTACAAAATTAGGTCAATCTGGTTAACCCAAGATTTCAAAGGATCAAATAGTCAGTATCTTGAATTCCTACTCTCACACACTGTTTGTGAGGTTTAAAACTTCTCATTTTACTAGTTCCAAAGTTAGAGAGAGATGGGACATTGGTTTATTTTTTGGAAGTCCCCCCTACTGCCGGATCCATGCTGGTTGGTAGCGATAGCATTAAGAGCTGCCATTTATTGAATGCTTACTACTATGCCAAGTGCTGTACAAACAATGATCCTGTGAAGTAAGTTTTGCTGCTTTCCCATTTACAGACGGGAATGGAGGCTTGGGGACGTTAAATGGCATACTTGGCTTTACGTACTCATTCAATCATTGATCTAATAAAGGAGTGCTTTGGGGATTTGAACCCACTTTTTCTAGACTATGGTTTGAATCAAGACTGACTTCTTGGCTAGTGGTGTTACTTTGAGCTCATTATATATACCTGTGAATCAGTTTCTTGGCCTATAAAATGGGGGTAATGCTATTATTAACCCAGTGTTGGGTTGTGTATTGAGTTACTAAACAGAATGTGTTTAGAACAGTGCTTGACATGTAGTGATTGCTTAGTGTTAGGTACTATAAAAATAATAGGGATTACCATTATATTGCTACCATTTATTTGGTTTTAATTGTGTAAATAACATATTAAACCATATAAAAATACATGAAATAAAAAGTGTCTCGGTCTTACCGCTTACTTCCTCTCCCCAGTTTACTACAGACATCAGTTCGATATTTATCCTCCAGAATATTTCCAGTGCCACCTGAAACTATTTTTAAATTTTCCTTTCATTAGTAGATATGATGTGAAATTTTTTGTTAGTGACCTTGAGAATGGGAGACTGGAGAGGTGGGAAGGGAGACAGATTGATTTCTTCAGTAAATACTTGTCAAATGCTTTCCAATGCTAATGATTCCGCATGTTGAATTCTGTTTTGACAGTTTATTGATTTTCTTTTTTCGTTTTATTTAGGATATGATGTTTCAGCTTCTCCGAGGTCTAGATTTTCTTCATTCTCACCGAGTAGTGCATCGTGACCTAAAACCGCAGAACATTCTGGTGACCAGCAGTGGACAAATAAAGCTGGCTGACTTCGGCCTTGCCCGCATCTACAGTTTCCAGATGGCTCTTACCTCAGTGGTGAGTGAGAATGTGCTATTGTTTCATTAAGCTTTTATTTCCTCTATTAAATGATGTACTGCCCCCATACCATGCCCCTGAGATTATTACTGCCTCTGGTCAGTTGGGGTACAAAATGTCTTTGTGCTCTTTAAAAATCAGGGCTAGAAAGAAAGGGTTTTGCTTACAACTACAGGCGCATCCAGACTTGGCTCGTCACGGACAGGATCCATTGCAGAAATAGTCTGTTATGTTGTCGCCACTAGAAAGGAATCAGTTAAAAATTTCCAAATGCTTTTTCTCATAACCACTGTTTTCAGAGCTGCATACAGAGAGTCTGGGGAAACACAGCTCAAGGGTTTAGGGAGAAAGAGCCCCAGGAATGTTGATCTGTCTGTAGCGTCCTGGTTTGAGAAACAGCCAGGTGCCCGTGCAGGTGTGTGAAAGCTCTCTTCTGAAGCTCTGGTGCTGACTATGAAGAAGAAATTAAATTTACAGTGAACCAGGATGCCCCATGAGCAAGCAGCACTCATCCCTCCCACCCCCCCAACCCCACCGCTGCCTATCAGTAGGCACTGATAACATTTATCTTTGAAAGACCTGTTTTACATGCAGTGAATTCATGCAGAGATACAAAAAGCCAAGGAATGTCCCTTTACTGTCCTACTTCCTTGGGGTAGGAGGTTGTTGCTGAGAATACCCTTGGGTCCACAAAGACTATAAAAATTGTCCTCAAAGCATTAGATTAAGCCTTAAGAAAAAGACTCTTCTTGGGCCAGTATGCCATTTTTCACATAGTCCATCTCTAGCCTTGAAGCAATTCTCAGTGAGGGGCCGCACGGTCCTGGGTGGAGGGCACTGTTGAGAAATTTATGGCGGCATCTTTGGTCATCCTAATGACTTGAGGGATGGCAGTGGCCACAAGGAAACTGATACTCTGCCCACCAAAGAATTGTTTACCCAAATTCCAGTATAGCCTCAGCTGAGAAATAGACAGAAGGGCAGTTGGAAATTTGCTGAGATAACTTGTCATAGAAAAAACGTCCAGTTTACAAAAGTGTTCCATTTCCCCACCCCCAAAATATGGATACTACATCCTGGACACGTAAGACCACATACTTTCTCAGCATTTTATGCTTTATCTGGGGCATCAGAATTTTTACAGAGGCTTCCTTGGAGTGTGTCACCATTGTTGAAAGATAAATCATACTTTTGAGAAGATAAGGCACTAGATTGTATTTAAAGGATACACCTCAGCTTTGTGCTGGGTCGAGTGAGCCCTTGTATTCGTATGTGATCACAGCCGAACTACTGAGTCTGTGGGTTTCCCTGGTGGGAAGGGTTAGGTAGGCTGTGGGCTTCCCTAGAATATAGTTGTGTGTGGTGTTTGGAGTCCCTGAGGAAAAGCTTAAATAGGCTTTGTGATTCCAGTGGTTATCAGGGAAGCAAATGGAAGGAGCTGAGCTCCTTGGGTACTTTCATTGAGGGAAGCATGGGCACAAAAAACCATAAATAAAAACAGGAAACCCAGTTGGTTTTGTTTTGGGATTTTTTTGTTTGTTTTCTGAGGTTTTTTTGTGTTGTTGTTTTTTTTTTTTTCTTACTAAATTTGAGGAATGATAACCCAGCTTGTGCGTAACATCAATTAACATTCCATTCTTGCTGAAAGTTGATATGTTCAGACAGGAAAATGTAGACAAATTATTTCATAGAGAAAAGGGAAAGGGTTGTCATAAATACCTGATTTTTCAATGTCTCATTTGTACTGTATATTCTATATTTCCTGTGGTGATAGAAAGTAAAAAATACTAGCAACTGGGAAAGACACTGAAACAAATTGGACATCATTTGCAAGAATGATAGCTGGAATTTAATGTTGGTAATAAAGGTTATGATTCCTAAAGGGTACCGCATTTAAAATTTTTCCCATTGTTTTCTGTTTTTCTATTTAAGGAAAAGTCCATTTAGTTTAGTGATGCATTAGTTAACATATACGTTGTGATATATAAAGACTTAAAATCAGTTTTTCAGACTGAACTGGTATTTATTTTTAGAATTTCTTGAAGAGAAAAGACTGCACTCCACTTCCTGGAAATAAACATTTTTTAGTGGGTTATGTCATACAGGACCTGGGAATCAACTTAATCTGTGGAATGTTAAAGGAATTACAAGTTAACTGATTCGAAGCTGGCATCTTAGAGCCATGAGAAATGCTACTACATTCGTTTTCTTCCAAAGCCAGACTCAGATGTCCCCTTCTGATACTCCCTGCAGAAATCAGTCCCACCTTTCTCCCTCAGTGTTTCCAGAGTGACATCTTATTCGTGCCTTTCATAATACTGTTTTCTAGCTTGTTTGTAATTATTTTTAGGGTCCTCTGTATCAGGCTGTATACTCCTTGAAGGAATTGGTCTTTTGAGAAAAAATTGAGGGCAAATGTTATAAGAGTGGACTATAGTCATAGCTGTGGGTGGTGCGTGACTTAGGCTGTGTAACAAAGACCTGTTTATTTAAAGATTGTAGAGCGAAGATACGAATGGCTACCATGAATGCCTTGGACTCAGGCAGGAGGGGCCCCTGGCCTGGATCTCGTACTTGAGGGGAGCCTGCATTGGCCCTGCGCCAGCTGGGCCTCCGTCTGTGGAGCATCGAATCCAGCTGGACATACCCAGCTGGAGTCTGAGACCCCCACACTCAGGGCATTGCAGTTCCCTAACCGAATGGGTCCTTCCTCCCGACGGTAGATTGTACTACCTGTGTGTTCACCCAAGTCTGAGGGCAGCAGTTTGCAGGCACATTGGGCTTGGGACACACGTAACTGTGTGTGTGCGATCTTGGCTGCAGGAAGGAGCTGGGGCTGTGAAGCGCGGTGGGACCCCGTTACCCTTAATACCTCCCGTGGGCTGTTTTTATCAGAAATGTCTCTGAAACCGTGAGCATCGATTCCTATGACCAGTATTGAAATACTACGATGTTTGTGGACAGAGAGAGTAGGTTACAGGGAGGTTCTTTCCATTGCATGTAAGTGACGTGTGTAAGAATCATGACTCATGGGTTATATAATCTCAGTGACAGAAGTGTTTCAGTAATACATGCTTATTCAGTGGAATGACTACAAGGCTAGCTAAAATGATATTTAGAGTCATTCTAAAGTCGACATTTCTAAGTACTTCCCATGTCATATGCAGTGTATGGTGCGACTCATTTTTGTCTGTCAGGATAAAAGAGAGAAAGAGCGACCGACCACTCAGCCAGCAGTTTTGGTCACACCTGGTTGTGCTCGCAGGTCTGCCACGGAGAGTCTGAGGATCAGGACCTGGGACATCACCGGCAGTGTGATGATGACTCTGATCATCGTGAAGCACTGTGACCCACAGCCCAGGGAGGGAGCAGTCTTCATAGTTCTGTGATGTCACATGTTTCTTACTGTTTTCCTGAATTGGTCTACACAGCACACAGGGTGACACGGTACTATTGCCATTGGATGCAGTGTTTAGAGAACTCCTTACCAACTGCCTCGTTTGGCAGGTGGGGAAACTGAGACTCGGACAAGCAGTTTGTGACCAGGTTGAGTCTGAATTCACCAAACAGATTGTAAACAGCTTGGGGAAATCTGACGTCAATATTCTGGCTCTCACCTACCGTCCCCGCTCCCTTCCTCCTCTCCACACCGTAGGCCAGTACGTCAGAGGACGTGAGAATGTGTTCTGTGGAGTTACTGGGTCCTACAAAGGGCATCCAGAGAGTCCACAGAAGTTCCAACAGTGAATTTTTTTTAATATATTTTAAGTCTTGGGGCGCCTGGGTGGCTCAGTCGGTTAAGCGGCTGCCTTAGGCTCAGGTCATGATCCCGGGATCCTGGGATCGAGTCCCACATCCGGCTCCCTGATCGGCGGGGAGCCTGCTTCTCCCTCTCCCTCTGCCTGCCGCTCTGCCTACTTGTGCTCTCTATCTCTCTGTCAAATAAATAAATAAAATCTTTAAAAAAAAATAAAATATATTTTAAGTCTTATTAAAAACAACTAGCTCATGCCACATTTTTGACACAGTAGAGAACACTGAGGCATGAACTTGTACCTCCTGGCCAAATTACCTTTGTTGGTAGTGGTGGTGGTGTTGTTTAAGAGAAAGAGAGAGAGAGCAGGGGGAGGGGAAAGGGAGAAGGAGAGAGAATCTCAAGCAGGCTCCATGCCCAGCACAGATCCCAGTATAGGCTCAATCTCATGACCCTGAGATTGAGACCTGAGTCGCAATCAGGAGTTGGATGCTCAAGGGACTGAGCCACCCAGGCTTCCCCTGGCTCACTGATTTTTTTATGTAGACCTCAGAATAAAACTTCTGCCACACGTGTGCAGACTTGAACATCTTATAAATGGATAGTTGCTTAGGAAAAACCAAGCATTCTCTTGATTCACTCCTGTGTGTGTCTGCCCCCTTAAAATCACCCAAGTGCATAATCACAGCAGTGCACACATCATGCTACACTCACTGAACATGGAACTGTTCGAGGACCATCCAGAGCAGTGCCAGTGTTAACGGTTTTATATCCAGATGTCATTGCCAGAAGACCCAGACGCTCCCCCAGGACAGTCACCAGAAAGCTGCCTGTGGAGAGAGAGGAGTCTACACCGTAAAGTGAGGTTGTGCCTTTTAGTGTCTCTGTAACTTCACATGCTGAGGTCAAGTCCAGGAATGGCCTGCCATACACCTATCTCTGCTCTGCAGTGAACAGCCTTCTAGTGACTTTTCAGGGCAGTTGGAGGGCCTTTCTACAACCATTTTCCCTCCAGTGTTTGTGTGTAATACACAGTTTGGAGGAGAGTTCCACTTTGTACTATAATAGAAGAGTAAGAAGTTCTCCCGTTTTTATAGTGACTTAATGAAATTCTCACTAAATGAATTATATTCCCCTCTCCAAGGGTCCTTTTTTTTTCCATATCATCTATCCTATTAAGAGATACTTGTGGGGCTGCCTGGGTGGCTCAGTCTGTTAAGCGTCCAGCTCTTGATTTCAGCTTGGTTTGTGATCTCAGGGTCATGGGATCCAGCCCTGCAACCAGGTCCCTGCTCAGCACAGAGTCAGCTTGGAATTTTCTCTCTGCCCCTCCCCATGCTTGCGCTTGCTCTCTCTCTCGCGCGCGCGCGCGCTCTCTCTCAAATAAACAAAATCTTAAAAAAAGAGAGAGAGACTTGTGTTCTGAAAATATCTTCCTCTCTGTAGAAATCACCAAAAAAACAACAAATAAACAGTAAACATGGAAGACTTCATTTGACAGCCCTACAAATTAGAAAGATTCACTTGGAGAGTAAGTGATTCCCCAAATTATTTAAGATCATTCATTTATTTAATACCACAAGTATATAAAAACTCGAATTCCTCACATCCCACTCTCATGCCTTTAGCAATGGATGGTTTCCTACTCTCACCCTAGTTTGGTAGCATTTAGTAAACACTAGAGAACCAGTGCATATTCAAAAACTTTATGATAAGCCTAAGGGAGTAGAGTAATGAAATGGACTGTAGCATTCAGTCAGCAGATAATTGCTGCTGACTTTCCATGTGCCGAGCACTGTCGGTGAACCTGAGGGACGATGTGGACTAGAAATGGACACAGTCTTTGCTTTCATGGAGTTCATCATCTCATCACAGTGATCACAAAAAGAAATGAATAGTTAGAAACTGACATCCAGTAAAGGGAAGGGACACAGTCCGATTGGGTCCTGTGTCTGAGGAACCCTCGCAGGCTGGGGATCAGAGAAGCTCTCCTCGCGCACCCTTGCAGGGCAGGGAGATGCTGAGAGAGGTCAGCAGCATTGTCCTGAGAGAACCTGCGGGAACGCAGCAGCCCCCATGGATATGCACATCACACAGCCTGCGCTCACTTTCTCTGTTTGTGTTTGGAATAGTTCTCTTCACAGTACCCCACCAGCACCACCAAGTTGACAAAGTGAAGTGGAACCAGAGATGGCAGAACAATGTCATCTTTTACAGGAGCAAATAAATTGTTGATGCTTGTTTCCTCTTCGTGCGTGTTGTATTTCCTACGGAGACCTGGCAAGGTCTGTGCCTCAGCTCAGGCAGCCGAGCTGCTCCCACAGAAGCCTGCAGACGCTGCCAGTGCATACTGAGTAAATCAGACCAGGAGCCTGAGTCAAGTATAATGGAAAAAACCCAAAGGTCTGTCGCCTCAGCACCTCAGCGAAAGTGCGGGACACACCTCTGAAGCCGGAAAGGCTCCTGTAACTCCCTCCCCATTCCACATCCCCTCGCCATGACACAACCAGGTCTGTTTTGTGAACGTTTCCAGTTGCCAGTACATATTTCATAGTGAACAATGGAGTGTTTGTGCTGGTTTCGTTTTCACTTTCACCAGTGAGGGAAGTGGAACACAATGGGGCAGTGCACAGAGCTGGGAACAGGACACGTTTTCTTTAGGATTCCCAGGGCTGGGTACGTGGAAAATGCTAGAGCCAACACAAACATGAGAACCCATCCAGATCCTTCGGTGCGAATTTTCAGTGGCAGTAAAACCCATTCTGAGTTACCATCTGATAGGTGAACTCTGCCTCCCCAGTGAAGGCAAGCATTGAGGACTGCGGTGAGAATTTCTCCCGTGTCGGAAGCTGATGCATCTCCATGCTGTACGGAAGGCTGCTGTGTGGGTGTATGTCTGTTCACGTGGGTGTGTAGCTGTACCATGTATACTTGTGAAGTGAATCAAATGACTGCTTTCCTTGTTTATAAACGATAGTCATTCATTTGCCTCACCTAATTCTAGCTCCTTCCTAAGTGGTCACTGTTGCCAGTTAATTCTGGATGAAAACAGTTTAACCGTAATGCTATTGCCTGAAGGGTGTTTTACTCGAAGAAAGGACAGGATGTTCTTTGATTCCGTATATCCGTTTGGCCACCGGGTCCTGTCCAGGTACCATATAGACGTGGTCTGGTTGTCACCTGGTTTTTCATATTCTGTTATGGAGACACCCTGTCTGAAGCCAGTCAGATCTCAGAACCTGAGCCCCCATCTGAGTGTCCAGACCAAGCACTGATTTAAGGTTCATAAGACCAAGGACTATAGGAAGGTTTTGCAGGCAAAAGGTTTCTCAGGGATCCAGAAGATGGAAGAAGCTTTGTTGGGTCTTATGTTTAATGTTCTTACGCGAATGTGCCTTCTTTGCTTGGTCAGGAGCCGGTCGGAATAGCCTATTTAATGAGATCTTTTCATTCATCTCCCCAAAATTTGCCTAACTCGGATATGTTCATGTTCATCCAAAGGAGTAGAAGACCCAGTCCTTGGAACTGAATGTAAAACAGTGTTTCTGTAACTTGCACTTTTACCTCCTCTTTCACATGTTCTTTGGATACGTGAGCTTCTTGTGTTTTATAAATGTCACTACTCAGTCCCAGGTGAGGAGAGGTGGCAGTGTCATCACTTTGCTTAGGTTTTGACAGACTCCTGGTGTACGTTCCTATGTTGAGATATGTTATTGAACTTCTGTTACATTGGATATATCCATTTTTATTCCTTCAATCCACATCTTATACTGTTCTAGTGTTTCCCACAGCACCTTCCTGACACATGGTGGGCACTTGATAAATACGTGATGAGTTAATAAAATGAATCTTCATGATTCTCCAGTGTCTAAAGAGTGAATGCCAACCCTGTAAGCATGCCATGCAAAGGCTTTTTGTAGTGTAGCCCCAACCCTACCCTCCTGCCCTCCCACTCAGAGACCACCCCCATTCACATAAACGCCTATTCCCTATTGTCTAACCGCACAAAACTTCTCACTACTCCTTGAACTTCATTAAGTTCTTCCCCAGCTCCCGGCTTTCACCAGTGAATTAGTGAATGAATTTCCAACCACATTTTCCATGTTGCTGCTGGGGTCACTGCATCATCAGTTATAAGCATCGAAAGTGTTTGTGTTTGTGTGTGTGTGGTTGATTTTTGGTTTTGTATTTGTTTTTTTGCTTTATTTTCTGTTTGTTTTTGGTTTGGTTTGGGGTGGATTTTTTGGTTGTATTTTGTTTTTTGTTTGTTTTATTTGTTTTTGATTGTTTTTGTTTGGGGTTGGGTTTGGGGGGGGTGGGGGTTTTGGTTTTTTGTGTGTGTGTTGTGTTGTTTTGTTTTGCTTTAGACGCAACTTTTAACAAATCTTCCCAGTTGCGTGCTTCACTTCCTCATAGCAATTTGAGCCCTGAGAAGTAGCATTTGCACTTTGAATGTCTGTCCGGGCAGCCATTCCTAACTTTCAGATAATCATTGTCGTCCTTCAAGATCATAAACCTCCATATACCTCCCCCGCTTGTACACTTAACATTTTCTGTATGGTATGTTTTAATTAAAAATTAAGATCTCTTGAGATCTTTGGAGCAACCATGATGTTACAGGAAAAGGTTGAGAATCTCTGCGTTGTAGTTTCTTACTTAGTTGACTTGGATTCTTACGGAGATGAGGTAGATTAGGTACGTGTTTATGTTCATATGTGAAGGTCTTTCTAAAAGTAAAGCTCAGACTTTTATATGATTGCTTTGTGATGATGAATTATCTTTCCTATTTCATCGACCTTATTGCTAAGATGGCACATTTGTTTCTGAGTGATGCTCTTTGGGTTGCTGAGCTATTCCTCTTGTTGCTCCTGCTTTCTGTTTTCCTTTCCTCCAGCGAGTGAAGCACAGAGTTTGAGTGACATCGTTGCCCCGGGCATCTGTAAGGATACTGATGATTTTTAAATCCCTCATAAATTTGAATGTTAAATTTTACGGTTGGCTGTGGAGGAATAATCTACCTTCAGGTCTCAGGGAAGCATCCAAAAGAAAGAAGGGGAAAGCGTAGGAGAATTTACTTTAGCGCTGCTCATATATTTATTTTGAAGGTTGGCAGAATCTAAAAGTGGGGCTATAAATTTAACAACTTGGCCATAAAAGCCCCAAAATAAGGGAGAAAAAGTCTCGACCACTTCTAGGTTTGGATACTTATATAAAGCTACAAGATTTCTATTCTTCTGCCATCTTAAAAAAAAAAAAATTTTTTTTTAATTTCTAAACCCACTCTTCTCTTTCTTCTTTCTTACTTTTGTTTTGATAACTTTTGAAAGGTTACGATGCTTTGAAATGTATGGAAAGAAGTGTTTTCTGAATGCTTGCTGGTAGACTTTGGTTGATAGATTTCACAGTGACGTTGAATACTATCTCTACCTTATGTAACGCTGGGTGATTTCAGTGAGGTGGGGACTGCACATGGTATCAGTTCTTGTGGGAAAATATGCTTCAGTGGCTCACTGGCACCGCTCTTGGAATGTGGCATTTAAAAGTACCTTTTTACAGTGGGAAAGAATTCTGTCAAGAATAAACAGTCTGACCTTGTTAAATGGGCCAAAGTCTGTCTGTAACCTAGTTCCAGAAAACTAGCTTTTACTAGTTTAGGAAAAGCAGATTAGAAAAATTACAATTAAAACTTTCTGAAGAATGGAAAAAGTTACTGTGAAGAAGATGAGATACATTCCAAAAATGATGGTCTTCACATATGTGCATGAACATTTCCTTAGATGACTATAAAATCCCACTCTTCCAGAATGGATGAAAGAACAGGATTACAGTCAGTCAGGAAAGCAGAGCTGCTTTTTCCTGGAAAGACAAGACTGGCTTATAGAAAAAAGCTGTGGGAGTGGCCATGGAGCGTAGACCCGCTGTGGGAAACCGGTAAGCTTGGGGAGATGAAGAAAGAGTAAAAATTGCCATGGACTCCCCATTGCCCACAGGTTAGAAAGTCTAGATACTCTGCAACGGTTTGTTCCTAACTTTCCTCTCCATCCCTGCTGTCCCACCCACCCCAAACCTGTCCGCACGCCCTGTGATCTCGCCACTCCAGACCTCTGTCCTCCTGCTGGAAACTCTCTCCACTTCGATCCTCGCCTTTCCCCTTCTAAGCCTCACAGATGCCTACTCATTTTTCAAGACTATGTAGATGCTGTCTCCTCCCTGAAGTCAGCCAGACTCTCTAGGATAAAGTTGGGCATTCCTTTCCTGTGCACTTTTGATTTGCCTCTAATATAAGAAGCTGTCATATCCGTTTAAGCACTTGGGGTAACAACACACAGGCACACTATGCTGCTTTGTGAGTGTAAAAGGGGGCACCCATGTGTGTGTGTGTGTGTGTGTGTGTGTGTGTGTGTGTGCTGAAATAAGAGATTTCAGAATAGGGGAGGTGGAGGGAGGCTGCACTGGGGGATACTGAGTGCATTTGGGAAGCTATGCTTCCCCTAAACATCAGCTTCCCTGAAAGGTGACATTACAACTTGTATCTGCATCCATTTTGAAATTACAGCAGGAGGAATCAAACTTGTTTTATTGATCACTCTCAACTGTAAAAACCTTGTGATGATATTTCAGTGGCATTCTGGAAAACCAAGACTTGATTGCTTTTGCTCAGGTGCATGACTGGTAGTTAGTTGGTTAGGTATTATCAGAGTATGCTAGGTCTCAATGATGCTTTATCTGGTCATAACCATTTTTAACACTAAATAGTTAACTTATCAGTAATAACCTAAATTGGGGAAATATTTTTAGTGGAGTTACAGTAATGACTAAATCTTGTGTTCTAAAACATAATATAGCTTTAAGAGAACTCTATTAAGTTGAAAAAAAAAAAACCCTCATGTGTAAAATAGATAAATAATCAAGTACTTTGCAGATGGGGTTGTGGCAAAGGTTTTCCAAAAAGAGCCTTTGCAAATTTAAAATATAATTTAATTGGGGCTCCTGGACAGCTCACTCTGTGAAGTGACTAACTCTTAATTTTGGCTCAGGGTCATGAGATCCAGCCCCCCAGCCCCCACGGGGAGTCTGCTGTGGATACTCTCTGCCCCTCCCCACTGATCCCCTTGCTCTCCCTCAAATAAATAAGCAAATCTTTTAAAAATACATAATATAACTTAATAGATCAAGATGCATTTCCTTAAACCATTTCAGGATTATATATATTATGTAAAGCTTCTTATTCTGTCTGGCCACTCAGTTTCTTACTGCATGTGCAACAGTAGTTAACAATAGCCAAAAAGTCTATTGGGAGTTTAAAGGTGTTAAATGGGGGTGGGCGGAGGGCAGTTGTCTAGGTGGCTACATCGATAAGACTCTTGATTTCTGCTCAGGTCATGAGATCAAGCCCCGTGTCAGGCTCTGTGCTGGGCATGGAGCCTGTTTGAGATGAGAGTCTCTCTCTCCCTCTGTCCTTCCTCACCAAAAAATAAATAAATAAAATGAAATAAAAGTGTTAAGACTCACATGTTCTTCTTTTACCCAAACAAATTGGCCACAGTCGTCCCTTTTACTGGCAAGTTGAGATTAAAAATGTAGCAGAACATTTAAGATTTGGGGGCTAGGTGGCTCAGTCATTAAGCATCTGCCTTTGGCTCAGGTCATGATCCCAGGGTCCTGGGGTCGACCCCCACGTTGGGCTCCTTGCTTAGCGGGAAGCCTGCTTCTCCCTCTCCCACTCCCCCACTTATGTTCCCTCTCCAGCTGTGTCTCTCTCTGTCAAGTAAGTAAAATCTAAAAAAAAGAAAAAAGAAAGAAAAAAACATTGAAGGTTTTTGACAAGGTTGAAGAAAGCTTCAGGTGTGAACTTTCTTTACCAGTTTTATAGCGAGTCAGAATATAATCTGTCTTTATATCTTTTGTTCTACTTTTATATCTCAAAGGACTCTTTGATTTTAGGACATGGGGCTAAATGCCATGTTGCTGCTACCATACCTAGAGTATCACCAAATTGTATTTTCCGTCAGGTTCTTTTTCATTGGTGGTTTATGTGCTCCTGTTTTTAAAGGCATCAAATTTTCCCAGTATTTGATTATAGTTCACAAGTATTGTTAGTCATATGATATTCATCAATCGCTTTAAACATCTGATATTTATAGCATCCATTTTCTTTGTAATTTTATTTTTAGAAACTTGGTATCAGGAGACTTCCTAAAGAATTTAGTTTAGACTATTTATTAATTTGAGAGAGAGAGAGAGAGTGAAAGAGAGTGCATGCATATGAAAGGGGAGACAGGAGACATTTTTGAGAGAGAAATAGCATTAGAGTTAGCCCTGCCTTATCCACGGGGGATACATTTCAAGACTCCCAGTGGATCCTGAAACTACTGACAGTTGGCAACCCATTTGTTATTGTTTCTTCCTATACATACATATCTATGATAAAGTTTAATTTATTAATTAGCTATCCTAAGAGATCAACAACAATAACTAATAAAAATAAAGCAGTAATAATATATGTGTAGAAGTTATGTGAATGTGGTCTCCCTCAGCGTATCTTGTAGTACTATATGTTCGTCTTTCCTCCCCTTGTTGGTGATGATGTGAGGGCACAAAATGCCTGTGTGATGCGATGACATGAGGGGAATGACTGTGACGCAGCTTTAGGCTTCTGTTGACCTTCTGACGATACCTCAGAATGATCATCTGCTTCCAGACCACAGTTGACCACTGGTAACTGAAACCACAGAAGACAAAACCACAGATAAGGGGGGCCCACTCTATTTGTAAGACACAATTCACCAAATCCAGAGACATGTTCTGCCGTTTCCTCTGCATTGCCTTTGTGGCATGTATATGCATGAGTCAGAACCCTCCTCTAAACCCTTTTCCTTCCTCAGTCACTTTTTAAAATCTACATTCTTTTTTAATTGCTGCAGTTATTTTAAAATTCAAACATCCCAGATAGGTTTAAAAAAAAAAAAAAAGGTAAAGAGAAGCTTCTCAATAATGTTTCCTCCCAGAAAAAGTCACTGTTAACCATTTAGTAAATGAACTTTCACCCCTTTATATATTTTTATGCAATTCTATGCATGTGGAGACAGTATGCTTATAGTATACATGTAGCTTATTTTTGTTTGTTTGGAGTCTTTTGTGGACTTTTTCCTATCTTGCACATTTTTCCATATCTAACATTGTAGCTTATTTATTGTTCCCTTACCTTCACTGTGTGAATATGCCTGGCATTTTTCACCTGGTCTCCTAGGATGAACCTTGCAGTAGTTTCTCCTTGTTTGGCTGCAGTGAGCATCCTTGGGCTTACAGGTTCTCACCCAAAAAGCAATATTTTTATAGGCAATTTTCAAGAAATTGCATTACCAAAAGATGAAGAATATGCACATTTTTCCCTTTTTTTAATGTTTTGCTTATAAGAAACTGCCAGACGCCATTTTTATTTTTTTTAAGTAGGTTCCATGCCCACTATAGAGCCCAACATAGGGCTTGAACTCATGACCCTGAGATCAAGAGTCAGAGGCTTAGCAGACTGAGCCACCCAGGTGCCCCCAGGAAACTGCCAAACTGTCTTTTAAAGTAGCAGTAACGTTTTCCATGCCCCACCCCAAGCAGGAACAAGAGTTCCTGTTGCTCCACATCTTCATCAGCATTTGCTGGTGTCGGTGTTTTGAATCTTGGCCCTTCTAATGGGTACTTGGTAGTATTTCATTATTGCTTTAATGAATATGGCCATTTCAGAATCTGATAGTGCCAAGCTATTAATATTAAAGCTTATTTTTTAAAACTTTTATAGCAATTCCGCTTTAGGCATCTTGGTTACACCACTTAAAATCCTCTCTCTCTTCTTTCTTTCTCTTGCCAACTTTCTATACCATTCTGTCCCTTATTCTCCTCTTCCCCATTCTGAAACAACCCAATTTTATTTTTTATTTTTAGGACAAATTTACTTTCTTTTCTCTTACAAACTAATCTCCATACCTTGTATGCTTTTTTTTTTTTTTAAGCCAAAAACACATGCTAATTTCCTTACAGAGGTGTTTCGCTTATTATTCCTAGTAGCTTTAATTACATGTATTAATTAAAATTTTAGACCTTTAGAAGCCTTAATTTTCTAATGAAAACTAGTGAGTGAGCAGTTATGAACTCTCACAGTAGCATTCTTTAGATTGGGAGATTTATGAATACATTTCATGATTTCTAGAAGCATGTGCTTTTCAATAGTATCATCTTTCAGGGGTGCTTAAGTGGTTCGGTTGATTAAGTGTCTGACTTTGGCTCAGGTCATGATCTTGGAGGCCCTGGGATCAGGATAGAGCCCTGCATCCAGCTTCTGCTGGTCAGGGAGGGAGTCTTCTCCCTCTTCCTCTGCCCCTCCACTCCACCCACCTGTTCTTGCTGACTCAAATAAATAATATTTTTAAAAAAGAATAGTACAGTCTTTCATTATGATACAAGACATGTTTACAAACGGACCCAAATTTATCTTTAGTTCATCTATAATAAGAAAAACAAAAGTAGATAAACTAATATTCCATAATTAGTGTTCAGTATTTTATTTTATTTTATTTTATTTGGAAATGATCTAGATATTCATTGAGCTTCCCATCATTTAATTTAACTTAGCAGAACTTGAAAGTTTCAAGTTAACAAAGAGATTTGGGAAGCTATTTTTAAGTATACATTCCATAAAACATAACTATTGGTAAAAAGTTCACCTAAAAAACTCTTTATCTCACATCTGTCTAAATCACTTGCTCCCAACAATTGTTTCAACTCCCCACAAAAACTTCATGAGACATTAGACAAAGTCTGCCATCACCCCAAGCTATTTCTCTTGCTGACAGATTTTTGTCAGCAATATAACATGAACTTACTCTTCCTGAGTTTACTGGTCAAGTAAAAGTTAAATGCCTGCATTATATTAAGTATTGATAACTCTAAAGACATGTCTATTTTAATTAAAACAACTTAAACTAGCTTTAATACTTAGTATTTTCAGATCACGTAACCTAAAAAGTATTTGGGTTAGTTTCTGTTATATTTCTGAGAACATTAGGGCATATTCAATTTATAAGTACTTAATTTTAAGTCCGTTAACTAAAGCTCTTTACAGTATTAATTTTGGCAATACCATCCAGAGACAGAAATATATCACACATCTATAACACACATACACATATAGGCAGATGCAAACAGAGACTTACAGCTTTTGTTTTAAAATTTTAGCCATGGGGGGTGCCTGGGTGGCTCAGTTGATTAAGCGACTGCCTTTGGCTCAGGTCATGATCCTGGAGTCCTAGAATCCAATTCTGCATCAGGCTCTCTGCTCAGCAGGGAGTCTGCTTCTCCCTCTGACCCTCCCCTTCTCGAGCTCTCTGTCTCTCTCTCATTCTGTCTCTCAAATAAATAAATAAAATATTTTAAAAAAATTAAGCCATGGGGCACCTGGGTGGCTGAGTGAGTTAAGTGCCTGTCTTTGGCTCAGGTCATGAGCCCAGTCCTGGGATGGGGCCCTGAGTTAGGCTCCCTGCTCAGCTGGAGTCTGTTTCTCCCTCTGCCCCTCTTCTCCCACCCCCCACCTCTCTCTCTCTCTCTCTCAAATAGATAAAATCTTTAAAATAAATAAATAAAATAAAATTTTAGCCATGAGTCAGGTACAATACAAAACTCACTAGTTTATAGAACAGTTGAATTCAAATTTTTTTTGGCAGTTGGAATGATTTTAGTTCACCTCAGATGGCTAAAGCTCTTATAAATACTTGTAGAGAGAACATAGAGGATTTTTTTTCCTTTGCCCAATATCCAGATACTTCCTCCCACCTTTTTGTTTCTTCTGAAGAGAATCATCTCCATAAAATTTGCCTTTTAAAGAATGGCGGTTAGGTCCTAGAAAAAAATGAGGGTGGGAAATCTACATCACAAAGGAGATACCCAGGTTTTCTCCTGGGTGGATTTTTTGATAGTATATTTGCCTTTTATCAGAAGTCTAGGGTAATTATTATTTAAATTTTTCCTTTGATTAAGTGCTGGACAGTTCTGTTTAATGTTTACAATACTTGTATTTTGCATGAAAGAAAAGGTTTGGTGATTCATAAGGATAGGTTGGCTTTGAATGGCTTCTTAGAGCCGCATTTCTGGCTGTGTAGAAATTTGCAAGATGAGAGGTTCTAATTCCTCAAAAAACTGGGTTGTATCCTAAATATCAAGGGATTGACCAGGCCATCCACTTAAACTTGCTTTTTTGTATCAGGGATTTCCAGCCAAAAAATCAAGAGATTTCTAGAGCTTCAGGGTTTAATGCAGTACATCTCAAAAAGTCTGTGTAAAGTGTGTAACAGAGGCCTCCTTTCCTAGTGCACAGTTCAATGTTGAACCAATTCCTTTAAGGGAAAAGGCCTTTACTGTTGCTTCAATCAGCCCCGAACATTGGCCTTGGCTGCTCCATGTCCCAGATCATTTGTAGGAGGGCCTGGGAGAAATTCCAGACATCTATTTCCTCTGTGAAGGGGAGGTTTTCCCTAGGAGGCCATCACTTGTCCAGTACCTGCAGTATAATCATGGGTGACAAGAGCACCCCTTCGCAGTAAGTCAAGGACCCTGTGAGTAGGGATGTGAATGGCCACTCATCTCTCCAGTTCCTCTATGAATTTGGTAGGATCTTCTGAAAGTAGTGGTTAAAAGCGCTTTGTAATTTCAAAGATGGGCTCTTTTCCAAAGGGCATGAATTCTTTGAGGTGAGGGTCCAGGGTACCTTTGCAGAGGACATTGCATGGGTAGGCCCAAAGGCAGAGCCTGATTACAGAGCCCTGGAAAGTAGGAAGAATCATTACTCCTACCACCCCTCTCTGGTACTTCTGCTAAATTATCTCCTGGCTTTTGTTATTTACATGAGTAACCTGTATACCCCAAGTCTGAAGATCAGGCTGGAGTGCTTTCTGCAAATCTTGTTTTAAATAAATAAATAAATAAATAAGACAAGAAAGTCAAATGGGCAGCTGGGTGTTTGAGGGATTTTCTGTGGAAGTGAGAGGAGTTTGAGGGACCAAGAGAATTGGCCGAAGCAGTGGGGCTGGATTTTGAGAAGGGGGTTCTTAGAGTAGGGGCCAAGAGATCCAGAGGTCTTCTGGAGTGTCAGGGAGAGGGAATTGAGGATAAAGGCTTGTATTAAGAGGGTAGAGAATGGGAATTTACATTAGATGGTGGGTTTTAATTTTTGTTCTTCCATCTTATTAAGGAAGTCCCTACAGCTAGCCTTTATACACCACTGTATTCACTCTTCAACTTGGTCATTCTGTAGGTACCAATGAAACAATTGTTTAGGATTAGAGCCAATGTAGCCAAGTCAGAGGATCCATTGTCCAGTTTCCACCATTGACAAGTAGGATCTTAGGTTAATCTAAATAGCCCTTAAATCAATAAGCCTTCTTAAGGCTTAATCGTGGAGGCAAGAGGCAACCCAAAGGAGACTAGAAAAGATAGAGCCCTCCAGGATCCAGAGTGAGACTGTGAAGGCTGAGACCCTACGAGCCCTTTACGGATCAGGACACCTTATGACAGACAAAGAGATAGAGTTGGGAGGCCAAGTTACCTGTGATTCTGACTCACCGGCTGCTGCTACATTGATCCTATCACGAGAGTCTTGTAGTTGGGTGGCAAGCGCTCTAACAGCTAAGTGCTCAGCCTGTGCCCACCTGTCTTATGTTTTTTTGCTTCCAGTTAGAAATAGCCTTTACCTCATGTGCCATTAGCTCACAGTCAAGTCTGTCTAAACAGTGCCTGACTGTTAAGAACCAGGAACTCATGGGTCTGTGAGGCCAGCTCTGACAGTGGGCTCATAGGACCTGTGCCTGCTGTGGTAGATGCTGTCATTCTTCTCCTCGATGACAAACAACACAAAAGACAAAAACGGTGGCCAGCTCTGGAAGTAAAAGTGTCAGTAGAAAGCTAGTACTCCTAACAAATTTTTGCCAGAGTCGCTAGACTCAAGGAACAAGTTCATCCAAGTATTTTCTCTTGTTAATCTGAACTGAGAAAAAAGCAGAGGTCTCTCCCCCACTTTCACTTCTGTCAGACCCTGCGGGCAAGGTGCCGGAGACTGACTTGTCAAGGATTCTCACCTTCTGCCAGTCTTGTCAGAGGTCCCAGGATCTCTCAGCTATAAGCAAACCCAAAGCCGGCCTTGTCCAGCCACTGAAGGTCCATCCCTTCGTGGTCACCAACTGTAGGGGTGAAAGAATTTTCCCTGCCCACCCCCCCTTCTAGGTTCTCTGACTGGTCTAATAATTTAAATTGATAAAAGATTAACCACAGAAAAACAAATTTTGTACATACAGGAACCCCATAAAAATATGACACCCAAAAGGCACCAGCAAGATCATTGAGGCTAAAATAATTATCGTGCACTGAGGAAAGGGGTAGGGGTCTGGGGAGATAGAGGAGAGGAAGGCCATTCCCGGAAGGCAGAGGAGATCTTTAGAAAGCAAAGGTAGCCCCTATTCGAAAAGTTTCTCCAGTAAAGGTATCTCTGGTAATAATTCTCTTCCTGATGCAGGCCCCTTCTCCAGTGTAAATGTAGGCAGTGGAGGGGAAAGTAAAGAGCTTTTCCTGAATCTGCTGGGTTTAAATACTTTCAGTTCCAAGTAACATGCTTTTGGTCACTTTAGACAAAGTGACGTGTTTTGTGGTAACGGATTCTGCTTCCCTTCACTTTACATCTCCGCTTGGTTTCCACGAGTGACAGAAACAAGACATGACAAAAATGTCAGTCATGGCCCCAGGCAATTCTGCTTCATTTTCCTTTCCTTAGTCCTAGTTATCACCAAAGCTAGAATCCTCAGGGTTTCTTCTGGACCCATTTGTGTCAGCATTTCATTTGGGTTCCAAGTGCAGAATTACTCAGCCAAACCTGTGTTGAGTAGTAATAACTTAAAGTATCTTGAAATAATTTAAAAATCTGACCTAAGTGGTGTCCATTTGACTCCTGTAACCACATTGGGAAAGTTCCATCCTTCCCTCCTCGGTGAATCATGTTTTCTGTCGTGGTGTCAGGATGCTGCTGCCTCAGGTATCACCTCCTCATAGAGCTGTAGTCTAAGCAGTGAGTAAGGAAGCAGGCGCCGGAGAGGGTTGATGGGGGAAGACAGTCTTGTCCAAAGGCTCTTTTCAGACTCTGCCTTACATTTCCTCTCCCAGAACCGGATCATTTACCTACCCGTAGACCACTCGCACTGCAGGTAAGCATACTGCTACCCAAGGAAAATCAGGTTAGGTTAGACAGGAAAAGGGGGAATGGCTGTTGGTAGACAACCCACCAAGACAGGCCTTCATTGATCCAGAAAATTCCCTCAGGCATTGGGGCCACTATATAGATAGGAGCTTGTACTGTTGGTTCCTTTCAGAGGCACACAGATATATTCAGTGACCCCTAATAAAATAGTTTATGACATACTGTGCTCTTTCCCTTCGTGCTCTACATAGGTTCATAAGGAGAAACTTCAGAATTTTATGGGAATGTTAATGAGGCTAAGAGTGAATGCTTAACCGTGCCCACCAGGACTGTGATTGCTTGCTCTTCAGTAACAGTAAATAACGTACACTTAGGGAACATTAATAACCTACAAGTAATCTCCAGGTTAATATCTTCACATGCAAATTCGGTAAGGTATATCAGAAGCCAAGGGTGGTTTTTAGAACAGTGAAGCAGCAAGAAATATTTTGTTAAACCAATTACTTTCTAAAAGATCTTACTTTCACTAATGTATTATTTATTTAATTATTTTATTATTGATTACCAATTAATTAATTAAATGCATTACTATATTACTATTTCTGTTACTCAACTAATATATTAATATATGTTTTTAAAATAAGGCTATTTGGAGGATGCCTGGGTGTCTCACTTGGTTAAGCAGCTGCCTTCGGCTCAGGTCATGATCGAGTCTCACGTCAGGTTCCTTGCTCAGCGGAGAGCCTGCTTCTCCCTCTGCCTCTGCCTCTGCCTGCTCCTTCCCCTCCTTGTACTCTCACTCTCCTCTGGCAAATAAATACAATAAACAAATAAATAAATAAACAAATAATAAAGTAAGAGTGTTTTTTAAAACGTGTGTGTATGTATGAGTCTGAAGTTGCCTGCCCATCTTCTGTCTGGCCACATAAACCCAGTGAATCAGGAGGCAAGTGTTGTTACACCTGAGCGGTCAGGGAATGCTTCACAGGGGAGGTGACTGTTGAGCCACGTCCTCAGGAATGAGGAGTCTGTCCGGCAAAGGAGCAATGTGGCGCCTGGGAAGAGAATTGAGAAAGGGCAGAGCGTGTTCACAAAGCAGAAGTGTGTGAGTTGGTGAGCAAGGTGTCTTGGGAGAGACTTGGGAGAGAATACGATCAGACTCTTCCTTTCTTTCTCAGTTTTTTTTCTTTCCAGAAAGATCACTCTAATGCATGTGATACGTGGATCGATAAGGAGGGTTTGGTGTGAATTAAGAAATCGCAGGAGGAGCAGCTTGGAGGCTGTTTGAAGAGAGATACAGGATGAGGGTCGAAATGAAGGCAGGAAAGAAGAGATAGAAATTGAACATATTTCAGTGTAGATACGGAGAAAAGGAGGGAAACCCATCACATGCCAAAGTTTGATAGGAATTTACCTTATAAAAAAAGAAATAATTCATAGCTTTAAGTCGGGTAAGTATCCATAGTCATAATTCTCTTCATATTACCCTACCATGGATAATCACGTAGACAGCATGCTCAGGACACAGTGGCAACAAATTGACATAATTATGGTTTTGTTATTGCCACTTGTATAAATAAACAAAGTAATGTCTCAGTATGATGAACAGGTCCATTCAAGAAAATAGATTGTATTATATGGAGTCTGCATAAGACACCTAACTAGTAGCGTCAATCAGAAATTTTTTAATGGTTTAACATTTAATCCTAATTATACTTAACATGAGTCTATAAGAAAATTGCTTTTTTTCCAATTGTAAACACAACCTTTTCCTAAAAACATGTCTTTTCATTAGGACTTAGATGCTTTAGTGGCGCCTGGGTGGCTCAGTTATTAAGCATCTGCCTTCCGCTCAGGTCATGATCCCGGGTCCTGGGATTGAGCCCCAAATCAGGCTCCCTGCTCAGGGAGGATCCTGCTTCTCCCTCTCCCACTCCTCCTGCTTGTGTTCCCACTCTCGCTGTCTCTCTCTCTGTCAAATAAATAAAATATTAAAAAAAAAAAGGACTTAGATGCTTTAGCAATTATTAGGACTAAAGACCCTGTAACACGGTTATGTTCTAGCTAATTAGCCACCTGTCTTTCTGTTTCTCCATTTTCATCCTCATAATCTAGATTTTGCTGAAGTTGGCAAATTACATACCTCACATGTGGTCATTATATGTCTAAGCCCTAATGAGGTTATACAACGTAAACAGCCTCAAAATGCCACAACTTACTCTTTTCCTTAGACAACAAGTTCCTTGTGGGCATCATGTATATTGTGCTCACCAAACAGTAATTGGTAATGATGATGTACTTTTCAGATGTTTATGTCTATTATCAAAGTAATATACACTCATTATAGGCAAATTTGTATAGTCTTGGGTTATCCCCTTCTCCATCCTCTTGGTTCAGTTTGTCCATTTTTTGAAAATGGTAAGGTTGATTTGTTTTTTAGTTTTCGATGTCAGAAAGCCAAAGTGAAGTCTGAAAGAAAGACGTCAGTAAATAAAGGTATAAAATATTTTTCCAGCCCTCTGTTAGACTCGGGGCTGCTTACCTTCATCTTTCTTCCTTCCCTGTTCCTAAGGAGTATCAAGTTTAGAAATTATATATTGGATAGAATTCCAGTAAGAGTCCGTTGAATTTGAGAATTTTTTAAAAGCTAAGAAATTTCACCGTCTGCACCTCCCCCCCCCCCCCCCCAAATAGCATACACTCAATAGTAGCTGTTTCTCTTAAAAGAACAATGTCACTTTCTTGGGGCCAGATCTTGTCTAGTTGGAGAAGTTTGGGAAGACATCAGAATTTAAAACATTATATATGCCTGGTGTTTTTTCTAATATTGCAGTGGTTTACCTGTGTGTGTGTGTGTTTTATATCTCATGAGGTTATTGCTGAATACACACCCTCCCAAGAGAATAAGTTCTTTCTTTTCTTTGAACAGTGATTCCATTGATTCTGTTTTAGAATTTCTTCCCTTGTTTCTCTTTTCCTTCTTGGCAGCATTGTTTTTGAAGTCTTAAATTTGTTCAGGTGTTCCTGGAATACTCCTTTTTCTCTTCTACCATTTTCAACTATCAGCAAAGAGGTTCCCCCTCCCCAAAAATCTTGCTTCATTCAAGAGGCGATACAGCACAGCATCGTACACAGCACAGTCCAGGAGATTGGTTAAGAGGACAGATTCTGGAACCAGACTTTTTACTGGAAGTTTATCTTGTTATTTATTTTTTTTTAAGATTGTATTTATTTATTTGTCAGAGAGGGAGAGCGAGAGAGCAAGCACAGGCAGAGAGAGGCAGAGTGAGAAGCAGGCTCCCTGCCGAGCAAGGAGCCCGATGTGGGACTCGATCCCAGGATACTGGGATCATGACCTGAGCCGAAGGCAGCCGCTTAACCAACTGAGCCACCCAGGCGTCCCTTATCTTGTTATTTAAAAAGCTGAGTGAGCTTGAGTCAGTTCTTAATCCTCTCTGTATTCTGGGTTTCTTGTTTGTTAAAATGGGGAAGATAATTGAAGCTACATTATAACATCATTATGGGAATTAAGTAAGTTAATACATGAAAAGAATAAGCACCCAGTACAGTGTTATAACTGAATTACGTAGTGGTGATATTCATCTTTGCACCTGAACATGAAGAAAGGTACAGAAATGAGTATAACTAATTAAATCACTTTCCTCCTACTATCTAGTTACTTGGGACCACTCATATTAGAGTTCAGATGACTAGCATCCCAGGGAAACCATCTCTCCTTTTTCATTATTACTTAAGTGTCTCTCAAAAGGGAGACTTCCTAGTATTTCTGAAATGAGTATGTTGAGGGAAGCTTTCCACTATTAGTATTCTTGAAACAGTGCTAAGTTTAGGAAAAATAAAATATATTCTTCCAAGAGTGTACATACAGCCGGGTCTTCAGGTATCGAAAATCAAATATGCAAATCCAGATAGGTGTAGAATTTTACTAACAAGACTGAGAATGGGTGAGCATGTTATGGTGGGTGAATTTCATGGACAGTATAAACTAATTTTCAGGCACCCTTTCTCAGTGTGAGACCCCAGTCCCAGAAACACGGTGCTTCATCCCAGTAATAGAAGGTAGGAAAAGAGAAACTGAGTTTGACCCTATCTAGCAAAAACCTTCATGAGTCTACTTTCTTCTTTACCACCTACAGGACAGACTCTAGAAAGAGAAAAAGTTTTTTCAGGAAGGACATGTTCTATATTTAATCTCTATAGAGAGGAAGGTAGGTGACAGAAAAGTAACTTTTTTTTTGAGAGAGAGAGAGAGCCCTTTCTGGGTTAGTTGGGGAGGCGAAGAAAGAGAGGGAGAGAGAATCTTAAGTAGGCTCCATACTCAGTGCAGAGCCCAGTGCAGGGCTCGATCTCACAACCCTGAGATCATGACCTGAGCCAAAATCAAGAGTTCTTGATGCCCAAGCAGCTGAGCCACCCAGACTCCCTGAACAGTAACAATTATAAAGTTACCAAAGTAAATTTCTTTCCTTACGGTAGTCGAAATGGGCTTATCTCTAGACTAAACCATTTTGTATGCCGGTGACCACTTGCTCTTGGGAGTAGGTGCTCAGTAGTTAATATTCAGAAAGTTTCATTTCCCAGAGAGGTTAGATTCTTCTCTGGTCAATAAGTGACTCATTGTACCAACCCCGGATTAGGAATTAATGTCACAAATAACATACGCTTCCTTCCCATAGTCTGCTTAAGATGCATGCCAGTAGAACTCTTCAGCTATTACCCTTTCAGAAAAATTAGTTAAAAGAAATTCCTAAGGCTTTCAGCCCAGCCCTTAGGTAACCTGCACTGTCTTGTTTTGTTTTACAAAGCCATTCAGGAATGCCCCCCCCCCCATTCACAAAAGGAGTTGGTATTAATCTAATAGTGGCATATCCAGCCTGCCATTCAGGGAACGTGCGTGTGGAATTTTGTACAGCTGCTTGCGAACATTTGTCTCAGTATTGCTCTTACCTACTGCAGGGAACGTGCGTGTGGAATTTTGTACAGCTGCTTGCGAACATTTGTCTCAGTATTGCTCTTACCTACCGAGTGCCCAGTTCAAGAATCAGATGAAATCATGATACTGTCTCTGAAGAAAATGTACTCTGGGCTTTTCTTCGATTCAAGGGAAAGGTGTGGCTTGGCCACAGAAACAGTGTTGTGTGGAAATGTAATTCAGGAGCTTCTGCAACATGACCTGACTGGAATCCAGCTCTCTTCAGACACTTCCTGCTCTGAACTCATGGAGCCCTTCTTAAGCCACCCAGTTCAGCCTTGACATGAGGCTTCGCCCTCTGCTTAAGTTTCCTGTAACAACTTCTTCTTCTTCTTTTTAAAATTATTTATTTATTTATTTATTTATTTTTATTTCCATGCTGCTCAAAGCTCCTTGAGCTCAGGAACCATGACTTGTGTTTGCTATGCAGGCTTAGCATCATTAATGTGGGCCGGAGACTGAGGAGAAGGTTGATTGCTTGGTAAATGACTACTTCTCTATACTCTTCTTCTCTTGGTGCCTGTAGGACATTGTAGTGGAAATACCACCACTATTCCAGATATTCTGTTACTCTTACAGTGTATATGTGGAATTCCAAGTACAGAATACACTCACGAGATAGACATTTTCAGATAACCTGAAACCTAGGGAGTTTACCACCAACTTTTCACTAAAGGAACTTCTAAGGGACACGCTTCGAAAAGAATGAAACTAATCCCAAAAGGAATATCTGAGATGCAAGAAAGAATGGTGAGGATATAAATTGGTAAAAATGTCCAAATAAATTGTCGTTAATCACGTTAAGTGTAAAATGTACAGAACTCACCAGTTAAAAGATAGAGAAGGTTGGAGGCCCGGGTGTGACTCAGCTGGTTGAGCATCTGACTCTTGATCTCCGCTCAGGTCATGATATCAGGGTCTTGGGATGGAGCCCTGTATTGGGACTCCACTGTCTGCTTCTCTCCTCTTCCCTTCCCCTTACTCCTTTCCCCCTCACCCTGCTCGATCCCTCTGTCTCTCTCTCAAATAAATAAATAAATCTTTAAAAAAGGGGAAAAGAGGATGTTAGATTGGATTTTTTTAAGTATTTACCCAATACCAACTTTGTGCTTGTTCAAGCAACACCTACAGCTTTTGGTCTTCTGCTGGCAGGAATGTGAAGTAGTACACTGCCTTGGTGAGTAATTTGATATTAACTATGTACTTGAACGTGCGCATAGCATGAAACCCTGCGGTCTGTGCGCAGTTACGTATGTCATTAAAGTTTGCACAGGTGTACACCAAGAGTCACACTGAAGAATGTGCAGAGCACCGTTGTTCTTAACAGCAGAAAACGGAAACAACCCCAGTGTTTGAGGACAGAAGAATGATTAAGTCAACTCTGGTTTCTTCACACAGTAGAATTATACAGCAGTGAAAATGAGAATGAACTATAGCTATAGGCAGTAACATGGGTGAATGTTGGGGCGGGGGGCAAAGATGGTAAAGAAGCAGGGGTGGAAGGGAGGAGAGCGGAGTGTACCCCAACAGAAAGGGAGAAGGGCTCTCAGCACCCGGGAGCTGCAACAGCGTGAAAGGCTTACACTTACCTCCTTGGGCTTTTCCTTAGATTCCTCTATATAACATGATTTTTTAAAGTTCTGCTCTATGGTTTCAGCTGGCCAGGCACTGAATTGAGAGTGTCAGTTGAGGACACAGATAAAAATCGCCCCTCGGTCAGGTGGGGAAGGTGGATTGGATA
Organism: Mellivora capensis; assembly: GCA_004024625.1. Classification (NCBI taxonomy): domain Eukaryota; kingdom Metazoa; phylum Chordata; class Mammalia; order Carnivora; family Mustelidae; genus Mellivora; species Mellivora capensis. The sequence continues at coordinate 31,800 of PISX010002766.1, read as the reverse complement.
AACAGAAACAAACTAGCATGTCATTTCAGGCAGTGATAAATTTTAGGAGGCACAGTGATGGGATGGAATATGAGAGACCAGGAATCTCTTTTAAAGAGGGAGAGTGGTCAGAGAACAGGTCTCTCATGATGGAACTGAGGGGCAGACGCATGGTTAGGTCCAGCAAAGAACATTCCAGCAGGAGGAAGTTTGGGCTACCCAAGGAAAGCAAGGTCAGAGTGGCTGAGGTGGAGTGAGTGAGGGCCAGTGGTCAAGGCTGAGGTCAGGGAGGTAGTTGGGGTTCCTGCTCTGGAGGGGGAGGGGGGCCACTGAAAGTGTTTGAATTGGTTTAAGTATTATAGGAAGCCTCCTCAGGGCTTTGGATAGCATCCTAGTCCAAAAACACAGGCAGCCTAACAGCAGGAGAAAAGACAATTGATAACAGGAAACAAGCAAGAAAAAATGTAAACGATTACAACAATACATTTTCAGAGCTTAAAAAGAGAAACTTAAGGGGCGCCTGGGTGGCTCAGTGGGTTAAGCCTCTGTCTTCGGCTCAGGTCATGATCCAGGGGTCTTGGGATTGAGCCCCACATCAGGCTCTCTGCTCAGCAGGGAGCCTGCTTCCTCTTCTCTCTCTGCCTGCCTCTCTGCTTACTTGTGATCTCTCTCTCTCTCTCTCTCTGTCAAATAAATAAATAAATTTTTTTTTTTTTTTTAAGAGAGAAACTTAAGTATTCTGGGGAATTTCGTTGTATCTAGTTCTTTATTCATCTTCCCATGAAAGTAAGATGTTAAAATATCAGTTACTGGTGCGTTTGTACTCACGTGCATGCGCACAAACACTATATAGTCTCTGTCGTGACACATCTGTGTCATGAAATGTGACATTTTTATCTAGAGAATCGAGGCTACTCATTTTATGCTTTCATTACTTAACCGGAAATGATACAGTAATGATTAGGGGAGGACACTTGAAATGTGTTTTTGCCCATCCTGAGATTTGCAGTATGTGTGTGAAATGCGTAGTAGTATTATTAATTATTATATAGTATAAAAAGAGAACTTTAAACAAATGTCATTACTCAGTAGAGCTCAGCTGGAACTCCGGATGATCAGAAGTGGGTGTCCTGTGCCTAATGGGTTTTCAGTTCAGAACCCCTCACTTCCAGCCGTAGCCCACACCAAGGCCACGGGGAGACCCTAACAGTGTGTTCATACGGTCTCTGTTTTAATTGCAGATTATTGCATCTTGTAAGTGCAGCTGGTCCCCCACACATACCTCCACCCATCACATTGGCCCTTACGTCAGGTTGCACGTAGTGGCCCTCACCTGAGATACCGTTACCCCATTGGTTTCATGCAGACAGCCTTCTGCCCCCACCGTGTTACCACAGTAAACACTCTGAGGTCCTCATCTAGCTTAGCATCCGCTGCTGGTACATGTCGACTTCTCTGTTCTTTATTTCTTGTAAAAGTGCACCTTGGCTTCTTTGACACCGTAGTTCCCTGCTTTTGCTCCTACCTAGCTCACACTTTTCGCTGAATGCCCTCCTCTGTTGTCCCCATGGGTTCTGTCCTAGATGTGCTCCCTCCCTCAGGAGTCTCCTCTGCTTCCTGGAGATGATCCTGAAAGAAGAGAGCTTATCTTCTGTCCAACTCCCAACTCAGCCCTCTCCCTTGAGCCCCAGATCCTCATCTCCGACATGTGACGTCATCACAAGCAGCAAACCAGCCTGTCATTCTCCTTCTGGATTCCCATTCAGGTCTTGACCACGCCCCCCCACCCCCGCCATCCACTCTGACACCAAGCCAAAAATCTGGGGCTTATCCTAGATTTCTTTTCTCTCCCCTTCTTCATTTGACTCATTTCAGATTATTTCTCTTGCCTTTGCTCTCCTCACCGTTACAGGTCTGTAGGTCTTCTTCCCGGAGCACCTGGATCATCACAGTCTTTTAATGGTGCTCCCTGCCTCAAGGGTCACCTCCTGCTTCATCCCGCACAGTTACCAGAATGTCGATTCTAAAGTGCAAACGTGACATCCATCCTCTGCATAAAACTGCGTAAAACTCTTCAGTGCCTCCCTTCCTTTCAGTATAAAATCTCGGTTCTCTCATCTGATCCTTTGTGATCTGATCCACATCGGTCAGGCTCCTGAACTTTGTACTCAAGTTTCTCCCCCTGCCAGTTAGGGCTTTGCATCTCCTCTCTGAGGCCTCTACCACAGTTAGGTGAAGCAGGGACTATCGTTCTTCCTTTTGCAGATGACGAAACAGAGCCCAGAGAGGCTGCGGTATTTGGCCAAGGTGATGCAGCTCATGAAAAAGGAGCCAGGATCTGAACCTTTTAAGTCGTACACCAAGGTGATGCAGCTCATGAAAAAGGAGTCAGGATCTGAACCTTTTAAGTCATACACCTCTACCTGGCACAGGAGCTTATGCAGTTGGTAGTTACACGTGTGCCTCCCCTGCTCAGCTGTGAGCTTTTGAATGCAGATACCGTGTCATCTGTCCTCTTGTATCATCTCCGTAACTGGGGTCTCGACCGCATCACTCAGCAGGCACATTAGTGTGTGTATGAATGAGAGAATGAATGAATGAATCATTGAAGTGTCACTGTAAATGTCTCATCAACTGCAGGAGAAGTGATACTAAGAGTTTGTAGGGGCAGTACAGCCTTTTGTGTGTTTTCCCCACCATGTATTTTGTCCATGAGGACCTAACAGGAGTAAAAGTGTTGTCCCTGCCTTTGAGGAGAGTTTGGTTTAAACAGTGGAAAAAGAACTTATATTGAGCTTTATATAAAAGTCATTTTTATTCCTATTAGCAACAAAAATTGTTAATATTTACAGGACACAACTTATCTTTTAAAGGGTTCATCCTGTGCTAATAGCTAACAGCATCGGCAGTTTAATTACTGATTTAATTGAGATCTAGAGCAGACAGACTTCCCCGTACTTTGAGAACTGCTGGTCACTTTACATATTGGCTCTGCTTTGTAAGGGATCTTAAACAAGTGTAAGCTTTCCATCTTCCAGTGGTAAATTCGTTTATCAGTTGAAATGGAAAGGATGCTTCCCAGTTAAAATTAGCAACATTATTCATCTTGCATAGGTCAAATGTATACATCAGAAGGATTTCAGCTACTATTTCACATGTAAGAATAATATGCTTAAAATATAGGTAGGGGCCTCTGGCGGTTTCTGGAATTGTCCTTGCTTGTGGAGAATCCCTGAAACATGGCCTCCGATGAAGCATGCTTATTTCATAAATCAGAGCCCATATAGGAAAGAGCTTTCTTGTTTTTTTCCCTCCCCATGCAAAGGCTTATAACTGAATGAGAAAAAAATTAATTAATTACATGAATATTAAGAGGTTACTTATCTATTATAACATTGGGCCACAAGTTGACTAATTAAAAGGAATGCAGGTTGGAAAGCTGCCACAAATCTGCTCTTTTCATTTAGAGGACCACAGGCTGAAGCCGGTGATTGTGCGTGACAGACTCTGGGAACAATGGTGCCGTGCACAGACCGTCCAGATGAAGCATGCTCGTCTGAATTACACCGACGACGGGGTGGCCTACAGGCAAACAAAATGGTTAAACAATACATAATCAAGTTTTTATTTGGTATTTCCTGCGAGGCTGTACCAGTTGCCAGGGAGCATACTGTATTTTTTCTTCGGCTGTATTAATTGTTGACCATAGTTGGCAGAGCACCAAACAGGGACAGATAAGGGGGAAAATGGCATCTGGACATTAAAGCCCCAAGCGTACTGGGGGGGAAAAAAAGCACAAAAAATTACAGCATATAACAGGAATTTTCCAACTAACGATGTGCGGATGTGGTAGCGCAAGGGAAAAAGAGCCAAACTGAGCTTGCTTTGTTCACTAAGAGAGGCCCCCCTGTAACATTCCTTTTAGCTGTGCATATTTTGGCTTCATTTGTACAGTTTTAACTTTATACTGTGTGTGGAGAAGCTCAGTTGTAACTAGCTGTTCCTGATAATTATATTGCAATAATTAAAGTTCATGGTTGGCTGTTACGATCTTCGTTATTTAGAAGCTACTTCAAAAACCAAGTCTTAAGTCGACAACCCTTTTTAAGTGACATGTCATTACTGTATAAAAGATGGCAACAATTATTTTCTTCGATTTCACAAGTTGTTGTTGGTTTTTGTTTTTTTTTTAAGCCGATTGATTTGTGGAGACAAATAAGAAACAATCTTGGGATAGGAGTAGCAGGTCCAGACTGAAAGTGATGAGATTTTGTGGCCCGCAGGTAAAATATTGCCCAACTGGTTTGTAAAACATAAAAATTTGTGATAGGGATAATCTCCTTTGCTACTTTGAGATTCCATTTGAAATGCAAACATAATGTACACATATTAGCAAATCTCTTGCAGAAACCAAGTGTTACAGTTTCACTAGCTCAGTGAGAAATCGTATGTTACTGTTTTAACGCAGTAATAGAATGAGAACACTCCAACTACACCCAGCTGTCTTCTCGATAGATCGATAAGCCTTGGAGTCGCCAATAATAATAATAATAATCATGTTGTACCACGGTGTTAGAGCTGTGAAGTATGTCTGCCGGGGGTTTCTCTTGCATGGGTGGTTATCTGTCTGCCTGTGTGGTTCCACCTGCAGCCCTGGAGTTACACTGGGTTTGGTTCTAGCTCCAACACGTGGCCGGCCGTGGGGCTTTGCTACAGTTCTTAGCATGTTCTGAGCATCAGTGTCTTAATCGCGAATGCAGGTAAAAAATGCAGTGCCCACCTCCCACGTTATTGCAGGATTTAAATGACTTAAAGTTTATGAAGTCTTGGGTGAATTGGCAGACAATTTTGAGGATCTTATAGATCCTCAAAACATTATTTCTATATGAGTTGAATATATGTACTTCATTGCCATTGACTTCTGCGAGGACAGCAAGTAATGAAAACCGGGGCGGTGTTTTCATGATTCCTAAGCATTCTTGGTGAAGCCGAAATCTTTAGTAACTTTTCAGAAGACCTTATTATGACCCAGTTATTAGTTGAGGAAACTGAAAAGCTGTATTCTCAAATAGCGTCATTCTTCTGGGAATGGACTTCTAACTACAGGATAGGCATACTTTCTGATGTTAGAGGCAGCTGCCTGCTAGTACAGAGGCCGTGACTTCATCTCCAAACGTTAAGGGAAAATCCTCCTTTATTACTGTCTCGTATTTGATTAAATGATTTTCATAGGGCTTATTTTAATGACTTTCATGCAGGGCAATTACACTGGTGTTTGCTGTTGGTCATTTGCATCTCCAGAAGTCTTAACCCTTAACCTTAAACCTGTGTGAGGGGTTTGTCGACTCAGAACATTAGGGTTGCGTGATTCATTCCCATACCCCGGGAATTCAGGGCACTGTCCCTTCAGTAAAGGGACGACAGTATTAATGATCAACGTATGGGTCCCAGACATTTTTAAATCCACAAAACATCTCACAGGCCGGAGCGTTTTTTAAAAGGGACCTGAATGCATGCCACTTACTTTTCTCAATGTAAATCTTACATCCTGAAAATGTTTTTTGAGGCCTTAAATAATATTCCTGTTGAATCACATCTTTTGAGTCATTTAGTAAAGACTGCAATAAAACATGCACATATGTAGCAAGTTGTTTTTATGGGATCTTTACTTCTCAGCATTAGGAATAAAAGATGATTAATTCTCTCTCACCGAAACTATAACAGCAACTATAATAATAAGGCGAATGTGGTCAGCTTTAACTTAAGAACTGGAAAACTCCCTTTTCATTTCTACAATTGGCTTTTTCTCTTCCGCTGCTTTTTAAGTTGGGCTGTTAGCAATTTCGCCTGTCCTTAATTTTAAGCACCATTCTTCCAGTCCCAGATCCCTATAGGAAGCCCCCCTCTCATAGTCTTGCCTCTCATTGGCTAGCTGGGAAAAGAGCATTTCTGCATAAATTGGATGCTTCCTTCTCCCCTGGAGACCGAATATGCTCATGTTTCACAGCCCCCTGGTTTGTAAGCTTGAGTCCATTGCCTAAAGCTGGAAACTTTCACTTTGTAGCACAAGGCACACATCGAAATCCAGATTCAGTACCCCTGACTTGCCTGCGGGTCCGATCGCAGATTGAATACATGCCTCTCAAGCCAGTGTTTCTGAGCTGCCCCCGACTGAAATCAGAAACCGATGTGCGTGAGAGAGGTGTCCTTCCAAGAAAGGTATTTCCTTTGTGCAGCACCAGTGCACACAGAACCCAAGGGGTTAACCTGAGAGCTGCTTTGAAAACAGAGGCGAAGGTCACTGGCGGCAACAGCAAAGACTTTTTAAAGCCTGCCGTCCTGAGCCTTTCACCCTGCCTTTCCCACCCAGGGGATGGTAAACATTGGCTCCCAGCCACCCCGTCCCACAGCACAAAACTTCTCTGTACTTTCAGCATATACATTTATGCTTTTTTATGGAAGCTGGAGCAAAGGCGCGTTATTGCTGTGAGTACAGAGAACGTGTTTCTGTTCAGTGCAAGGGGAGGAATCCTGCCCTGCTGGAATGTGAAAGCACACAGATAGGCTTATTCAGCGGTGTTTCCCGTGTAACTGAGCTGCCGCTTTCTCTCCATCTGAATTTCTCAAGTCAAAAGAATGTGTAGAATGCTGTCACTTAATCAGAACCCAGAAGAGCTTTTTTATCTGCCATTTGTTAGTAACTAGCAATATTGCCCTTATCTCTTTGTCCTTTCGCTTGATCCAGTGCCCTTGGATATGGGAACTAGTAACATGAAAGCACTCATTACCTTGAGCATTGCTTCTTGTTTTTCTTCTTTAAAACTCAGAGTTCTCTAGGCGCCAGCAAAAAGTTGTGGGGGTTCTTTAAAATTTCCATATAGATGTCTTTGTCCTCCGACCACGATTGCTTCGCGATGTTTAAAAGAAACCAAGAGGGGATTCATAGGTTTATGCTGTCATTTATACCTGATTCCTCAAAAGTCTGTTAGCTGTGCAACTGACTGTAATAACCTTCATTGATTGAGTTGCATGGAAACAGAATGGAACTTCCAGAGCTCTCATGGGCAGCTTAAGTTTCTCCCTCCTGATCTTAATAATATGTTGTGTATGGGTTCATACCCTCCCATCTATTAGTAATTTCATGTAATTTCAGTCACTTGATCTAATAACTTTTCAGTAATTTCTAAAGACACGAATGGAGAATTCATGTTGAGAGATCCATGTGTTATAGCAGGTAGGGGAGGGAAAAGTACACACTATCCCCCTCCTTTCTCCTGTGGCCTTTTTTTAGAAGGGACTGTACTTCACATGCAGACCTATAAAATCTTACCCCTTTCTTCTGAAATGGCTATTATGAGCATATTTTTTAACAAATGTGAATGCTAGCCTGCCTGAAGTATAGCCAGTCACCATGCATTCCTATGTGAATAACGATGCTGGATTCTAGAAAGAATCCAAGACAGACAACAGCCCCTGCCAGTCTGCACAGACATGCAAACATGACTACTGTCTGGCCTATGACTGCAGTTGATAAGAGATAATATGCTTTCGCCTTTTACCTTTCAGTGTAATGACTCATTATGGTTCTTCACAGTCTCTTTCGGAATTCCAGTTTTGCTTTGTGGAGTCAAAAATTCTATTGGGAGGTGCCTGGGTGGCTCAGTCGGTTAAGCGTCTGCCTTTGGCTCAGGTCGTGATCCCAGCGTCCTGGGATGGAACCCCATGTTGGGGGGGGGGGTGATAACCTGCTCAGTGGGGAGTCTGCTTTTCCCCTTCCGCCTGCTCAAGATCACACTTGGCTCTCTCTCTATCAAATAAATAAACAAAATCTTTAACAAAAAACCAAACCTCTATTTGGTACTAATTAATGTCCTTTAAATGTTCATCTTGATCCACAGTCCATTTCTTTAAATGAGTTTCTCTGAACAGCGTCATTGACCTGGATGAATGGGTACACAGTACAATGTCCAGAGAGTGTCACTAAGCATGTAGAAATTCTGCATTCTTGATTTTAGGATTCTAGGGTTGAAGACTTCAGAAATAATCTTACGTGGGGCACCTGGGTGGCTCAGTGAGTAGGCCTCTGCCTTCAGCTTGGGTCATGGTCTCGGGGTCCTGGGATTGAGGCCCACGTCAGGCTCTGCTCAACGGGGAGCCTGCTTTCCCTGCTGTCTCTGCCTGCTGCTCTGCCTACTTGCGATCTCTGTCTCTGTCGAGTAGATGAATAAAATCTTTTAAAAAAACAAACAAACAAAAAATAAAAATTGCCAGACCACAAAAAAAAAAAAAAGAAAGAAAGAAAGAAAGAAAGAAAGAATCTTATGTGACCTCTTGATTTTATAGTTGGGGCACCTGGGGCCCAGTGATATAATTACCTTTTTTTTTTTTGCAAGCTAATTCACAGAGGTTATTTAGTGGTGTGTCTGAGACTAAAACCCAGGGCTCCAGATCTCGATGCAGGAGTCTTTCCTGTAATCCCTCCAGTCCTGGGCCTCCTGTTCTGTATGTGGAGTTCATGGATGACCAAAGACAAGATGAGTAGACATCTGATATTTGCATCTCGGGTGTCCCTCAGCAGGAAGAAGTACGCCTAAGTGATTGTGAGCAGATGTTACGTACACTGCACAGGTGGTAACATGAAGTCTTGGTCTTTACTTGTTTCCGAGGCATTTGGTGACTGGCGTTTCCACTGTTCAGCTCATCAGCCTGTCACACCTCGATTTCACTGCGATGAGTTTCTCACGATCTCCGTAGGATCTTCTTTTTCTCTTGCCTGTTTAACTTGTCCTCAAGTGCTAGCGACTTCACGGTGTAGCAGTAAGCTCCCCGTCAAAGCTGACACTATCACCAGAGCTGTGCACGTGGGCTAATTGAGAGCGCTAAATGCTTTTATGACTAGATAAGAAGGATTGAACGTGAAGGTAAAAGCCTTCAATCCAAGGACCATAAAAGAAAAGGAATTCTTTTCCGCAAGCGTCTATTGAATAGTATTGTTTTCTAAAGACGAATGTTATAGATACTCATTATGAAACATCATAATACATTAGAGAAGTACCTTTATATATCAGGAGACAGGAGTAAAGTTTTAAATATAAATGAATGAGGGGCGCCTGCGTGGCTCATTCGGTTAAGTGTCTGCCTTCGGCTCAGGTCATGATCCAGGGTCCTGGGACCAAGTCCCACATTGGCCTCCCTGCTCGGAGGGAAGCCTGCTTCTTTCTCTGCCTGCTCTGCCTATTGCTTTCCCTGCTTGTGCTCTCTGACAAATAAATAAATAAAATCATTTAAACAAATAAATAAAAATGAACGATGGGAGCCCAGGTTGGCTCCGTCCATCAGGCTGACCTTTGACTCAGGTCATGATCCGGGGGTCCTGGAATTGAGTCCCACCTTGGGCTCTCTGCTCAGCAGGGAGCCTGCTTCCTCCCTCTCTCTCTGCCTGCCTCTCTGCCTGCTTGTGATCTCTCTCTCTGTCAAATAAATAAATAAAATCTTTTAAAGTAAATAAATAAATAAAAATATATAAATAAATATAAATGAATGAATTAGAAAACAAAATAAGAGTAGAATGGAAAAATAAACCTAAGAATTGGTCCCTCACGAAGACTAATAGCAAAGGCAATTCTCTGACAAAGCTAATCAAGAAAAAAGAGAATACAGTTAGGGAGCATATCACTCAGCTCTTCTTCTGGGTAGCAGAGCCCTTGAAAGAACTGGCCACCTACAAGACTGGATCAGATAGAATAGGAGGGAATGCTGATCAGAGAGAGGAACCTGGAGCCTCAGGGCTACTCCTGTGAACTCAGCCTGTCACTAGCCCTCAAACTCGGTGCCCCCATTTCTCCCTCTGTGTGTGTCCCTTTCCATCAACGTGGGTAAGAAAAGAGGATATCCCGGATCGTCGTGTGGCGTTCATTCTCACGCAAGCAAGAGAATGGAGAAAATATAGCCTACCAAAAAGAGTTTGGGACTGAGCAAAACAGATACTGGTTAGAACTTTCCAAACTCCTTTATTTAAGTACTTCTCGGCCAATACTGACTGCCCCTCACCTCTGTGTAAGGCATGAGGAGCTAACTCAGTCGTGGGGGTATGCGGTGTTAGGAGACACAGAATACGCTTGAGAAGTTCGTAGTTTGGTGGGTGAGCCAAATGTGGGAAAGATACCAGCTGGAGAGGTACAAGAGGTGCCCTGTAAAGGGTGACGATGATAAAAATATTATGTATCTACTGGAGGTGAATGGCTAAAAATGCCTGCTCCTCATTAATAAAACATTTTTTGTCACAATACTCCCCATGAGGAAAATCCTAGAAAGGGCTAGTCCCATGTAGTTCTGTTTTAAAATGAATTTGTTTTAACAGTCACAAAGGATTTGGGAATGCTGTGGTGAAAGCTTCCATTCTCTTCACAGGTGGCAGCTTTTCGGTCTTGGAAATTGAGGCAGAAATGTACTGTGATTGCTGTATATGGACTTGTCTTGAGAGTGACACTGGCATCCTGCAGATGGTAGCTCTTGCTAATTAGTGACTGCACGACTGAAGTTCCTTCCTATTAATGCCAATTAGTTAGATTTTGCGGCGGGATGCATTTTACAGAAATTGGTGATTGCCATCACTTTCAGACAGGAGAGTCCATACGTTTAGTTCTGTGGGTCTCATTAGAGTAGTAAGATGACATCCTTAGTTTATTTCAGGGATGGCTTATGACTCTCTGGCATTATGTTTCAGGAATTTTAAAAATGCAGTTAAATTATTTACCTACTTTTGAAATACGTGTCTCTGCGCCCTCCTTTTCTTTTATGTCAAATGTTTACTTTGCATCTGAATTCTTAAATTTCTCCTTATATACTTGAGTCTTTTCTTCCACAAGGTTGACTCCCTCTGCTGGCTCTAACTGCGAAATGATTACACATCCCACATTTGCTTGCATATGATGTCCTTTGACTTAGACTTTTTCCGAAGTGTAAAATTAAACTTTAGTTTGGCTCCCTCTGATTCTGGATATAAAATTGCCCGAGAATCTGAGAAATGTTTTACATTCCTTTTGAGAACAATATGAAATTCTATGAGACTTAGTAGTAATTTGACATTTGAGAAAGTCTGGCACGTAGATTTATAGTATATAATAGATGCTCAATAAATATTTATTAATTTCTTGATTGCAGTCATATTTTTATTGTATACAGATTGTGTGCACTTTATTGTAGGAGCAATAAATCACCCATTTTCTTTAATGAAGTCATCTGTGTTTTCATGGCACTTTCTCCATGCCTTATTAGAGTTCCAACCACGCTGTATTAGTTACTTCTTTTTATATTTGCGTCACTAGACTATGAATTCCTCCAGAACAGGCATTATCTATCATTTGTCTTTATAGTCTCAATCCCTTTCATGCTAGGACGCCCCGTAAATGCTGGTTAACTTCAACGTTATACTACAATAAACTTCTTCCAAAATGAGGTGCATACAGACAGAAAATTGAAGCAACCAGAATTTTTTTCTGCATTGTACTTTTACCCTAAAGAGGTGATTGAAAGTAAATGAGGTGTTCATTCAGAATAGCCACTTCCTAAATGTGAGCCTGTCTGTACTAATAGAAGGAGTATAGTTAACACAGACATAGCAAGACTTCTTCACGACCTACATCCATAATATTACATAGGGATAAAAGATGTTACAGTGGTTATACCATTAGCCCTGACAGGTACCGTTGTAACTTTTATTTACATCCTATACTTCATTTTCAATGCAAAACCAGATTTTCCTAAATGTTGCTTGCCTAAAGCAAGATATCCCGGCTCTTTTTTTTTTCAGCTCTTAATTTTTAAATTGATGTTGGAATATAGGATGTTGAATTGCATGCATGCATACATTCCAGAATTTATTTTGGATTATTTGTGCTCCTAACTCAGTACAGTGTCATAGACTGTTGCTTTTCAAAGCATTTTCCAGGGGAAGTCTAATTCTATAGGATGGTAATAGGTGTTTGGAGGGATGGGTGGGAATCATTCCGTAGATAGTGCTTGGCAAATGTTACATTACATAGGTTTCTGTTTTGACTGTAGAATTTCTCAGAGCCTTTAATGTGTCAGGGTGAAAATGGGAATTTCGCGAGTGGATTCAGCATATTCCCAAATGTGTTTGATTTAGAACTGTTTCTCGTGAAACATCTCTGGGCATTATTGTCCTCAGTGGGACAATGAAGACTTAATGGTATAACCAAATGGCTTCCTCCCACATATTCTCCAAGATACTGTCAATATTTGCCTCTTCCCGGGAATGTCTTTGTTAATAAAAAATATTGGTGGGACTTTTTTGTATCCATTTCTTTTTGAAGTTGGATGTAGAATCTCACAGATTCTGTAGGTTTACCTCAATAAACTTCACTTTCGGGGCTGAGTCAAAGTATTTCTTCCTGTCTTTCCCACTCCACTTCTGCGGTCAGCCAGGCTAGAAGCCCCATCAGGGCAGGAACCATGGTTCATTCACTAGCATTGAGGGCCAGACACCAACCAGCACTCTGCAAATGTTTATCCACTAAATGAAGAAAAGTAATTTCTACAGTCAGTTGAAGTTTCTAAACAAGGGAGAACGGTGCCACATGTACACTGATTAAGGTCCCGCAGCCCTCCCCACCCCCGATATTGTCGCCGTGGTTCCCCATGTTTAAATTTCATGCCTGGGTGAATGTGAACGCAGGCTCACCACAGATGGAAACGTGACTGCATGATCTCTGCAGAAGGAAATGAGGCAACAGGGGCTAATAGCTTTGGGCTGGCCTCTTAACTAAACCACGGGACTATATACTGACAGATATGGTCCTGTCATTTCGTTCATAATGATGTGTCCAAACTTTGAGGAAATCTAGTAAAAACCACCATCCAGCAGCTTCTAAAATGTTTACATTATTAATATTGTAACTTAGAATCTGGGCACCAACATTTCAAAATACTTTACAGTTTAGTTCCCCTGTTCTGTGCACAAATTGTCTAAGAATTCTGTGTAAATATATAGTCTGTACACCTCAGGAAGAGAACGAGCAGATGCTTAAAGGGTTGGGAATTTGCTTCAAGTCAGATGTAGCAAGGGCAAAAGTGAGAAGAGAAATCTGACATTTTAAAAATTATCTTCAACTATTGAGTCATGCATCTATACAGAAATGATAGATACCACTATTTAGTCTGTCATTACAAAGAGAACCTGATTAGTGCTTTAATAAATCCAGACTCTATTATCATTTCTTTAGAACCTTGTATTCTTATAAATTGGCTAATCAGAAGTACATAAAGTGATACTACGCACTAAACTGAATGGTTGTGCATATCAACCTAGAAGTGTCCTATGTTCCTAATGAGGACTGTTAAATGGTTCAACTGCTTGGAAAAACTATTTTGCAGTATCTGTCAAACATACGCCTACTCTCTCTCGTTTTCTTTCGGATGGATGGGGAGAGAGAGAGAGAGAGATAATCAAGAGAAATTAGTGGATATGTCCAACATAGTGGACATACACAGAAATGTTCATGGCGGAATGGTCATTCAGCATAGCCAAGAACTAGAAACACCCATCAACAGAAGACAAAAATGGGTAAAGTATCAATATATGGGATTCCTCCTATTGACTAGGAAAGGTGTAAGAGGGCCTTCTGTGCCTATCTTTCATGTAAGTGGTGGTTACATAGATGTGTGCATATGTGAAAATACATTGTACACTTTAGGATTTGTGTATATCTTACTATAAATGAATGAATGAATGCTTTAAGCAATAGATAGGTATGTAGGTGGACGGATACATACACGTATCTGTATGTATAGAAGCCAGTAAGTAGCTACAACTTATTTGCTCTTTACAAGGAATTTCCTCTAGGGTATTATGTATAAATTGGATTCTCTTGCCATATTTATGAATCCACAACGCCTTTTGTATCCGTGGAATAATTCAAAGATGTATGGATTCTTTTTTTCCTTTCTGCTTTTGTTTTGATTTTGTAGCTTGGGAGCAAATTTGAACTTCTGGTCATGCATTTAACAAACAGTCATTGAATGCCTGATGTGTACCAGACACTGTACCAAGCTTTGGAGATCCAAAGATAGTTAAGTCTCGGTCCCTGTCATTCAGTCTCGTAGGGGTGATAGAGATGGAAGCAGCTTCTTGTGGTCACACCACACATCGTCAGAGGCTGTAAGAGCTGTGTGCAATGGAAGTGTAGAACAGGGAACAGATTCTCCCTGGCTGAGAATGTTCTGGAAGCCTTTCACAGAAGGGTCGCTGGGCCCTGCTTTTTGTTTTTGCCATAAATTAGGGTCTTCCCTATTTTAACCATCTACAGTGATGATTTAAGACTACTTTTCAGTTATGAAAGGCTCATTAAAATATGTTGTATAATGTACATGTTTTCTTAGATATCACCATAATCACTTTAAACGAGTTCAAAGTCCTAGCAGTTTCAAGGATAAAAGAATCTTCCTGCCACCGATTTCTAGAAAGCAGCAACATTCTTTGAAATGTTTGTAAGTGGAAAAGTAGTATTTCTTTGAGTTAGTTCTGAGGTAAAAGCCAAGTTTTACTCAAACTGAAGGGTTACTTTTCCTTTCAAGTCATGTTCGCATGCAGCAACCACACTGCCCTGAACACATGTGCAGCATGAGTCCCGAGCCTAGGTGAGAAGCCTTCCGCTGGTTTTTATGTTCACACATGTATTTCTCCTAATAGCGGATGTACCTAGAAATACTCTGTAAGGTCCTTGGTATTAGTGTGGTTCTTCCTAGAAACTGAGACAATTTTAAGACAAGTGTTGCAGCTTATCAAGAGAAGATGAGTTTGTATGCCTTATAATTACCTATTTAATTAACAGAGCTGCATGTTTTTAAAGTGATCCTTCCCCTTGGCTCAGGGAAGATATAAATTTATTTATTATTATTTTTTTAAGATTTATTTATATGACAGACAGAGATCACAAGTAGGCAGAGAGGCAGGCAGAGAGAGGGAAGCAGGCTCCCCGCTGAGCAGGGAGCCGGATGTGGGGCTCGATCCCAGGACCCGACCCTGGGATCATGACGTGAGCCGAAGGCGGAGGCTTTAACCCACTGAGCCACCCAGGCGCCCGAGAAGATATAAATTTATTAAAAATCCTGGGAGTGTAGAAAAATGTTTTATAAAAGAAAGGAGGGGGGAAATTACATAAAATAAAAGATTAAAAGAATAAAATGTATAGAAGAAAGGAGGAAAATCGAGAGCTAGGACACATGTCTGCATTTGACTTTTCTTGTTTTTAGTAACTTTGAAATCAGATGGTAAAATCTAGAGTGATGTCGTCACATCCAGACAATTGCACGGGGTGGTCAAACCTGAAAATTTCTTGAGCCTGGTGAGGGGAATTTTTTCTTTGACTCGGGCACCGTGTTTTAAAATGGGTGATGAAAGTGAGGAGGTTCTCCAGACGGTATTTTCCAGTCTCCTGCTTCCACAACTCTATAGTCAGATGTGTGTTTCGCTCTCTTACAGAGATGAGAAAGCGTCCTCTTCACACTGGGTCTCCATAGACAGATGGGGGTGAGTTTGAGGAAGAGCCTGACTTGGGGAACTGGTTAGATGGTGCCGTCATTTGCAGAGATAGGGAATACAAAAGAAGAACAACTTCGGGAGGAAGGACACGGTTGTGGTCTCCAGGGAAGGAATGTTCTGAGCGGACAGCCGTGAAAGCATTTGTCAGCAGAAACACTGTGCATACTGCGCCAGACCGGTCCCTGTGCAGAGCATGTGGGTTAGGGAGACTTTCCCTGCCCTGCGCCCGGCCCCAGCCATTTGCACATCCTTGACCTTGATGCCTCAAGTGGCAGCCATCTAGGTGAAATCCTTTGGGACGCCATTGTTCTAGAAAGACGATTTCTTTTGTTCTTGTCAGCTTTTCTGTTAAACCTACACTGCTGTGGAAATGATTGCTCTGCAAATACGGACTTTTAAAAATGTTCATTAGGCCTAAGACAAACAAGAAAAAGACCTGAGGTCATTCAGTCTGCTCTGTGAGAACCAACCTGAGTTGGATAAGCCCTGCTTCACTTCTCTGAGTCTCAACTTCCCCATCCCTGAAGACAGATTCATTGGTACTCACCCCATACCATGAAGGTGAGACTGGGTAAGGCAACAGAGGGAGTCAGTCCGGCACAGTACTTCACCTTTTCTGTACCCCATCAGTGTGTTCTTCCCCTCCTTCCCTAGCCCACCTCTTTGTGCCCAGGTGGGATGAAAGTAAAAAGGTTTTAGAGGAAGGATCACAAAATCCCACAATCGTCCATCTGCCATTCAACAGTTCTTGTCAGAGAATAACTTCCTTCTGTCTAACTACCCTGTTCCTAATGCTGCAAGCTCACTGCTTCTCTCGGTCAAGCCCTTCTTCTTTTCTGTTTGCAGCTGTACTCTTGCTAAATGCACAGCACGAGACAACCTCGTCTTCAGAAGCGTATTTTCTTTCATTCTTGCCTTTAATAGCTGAAAGCACAAAATACAGTGGGAGCTCCAGAATCCTTGGTAGTTCTTTTCTGGTGGCCCAGATTAGGTGGAAATTGCATGGCTGGTTTTCTTTTCCTGCATGCATCTTAGTGAGCCTTTGTAGATGGAGATGTGCAGCTAGGATGACGGGACCAGGAAGACTGCAGAAGGAACCATTACCTTTTTAGCTCCTTCCTGCCAAGGATCTCCAAATTCTTCTCATTTAAGGAAGGCAGCGCCCCCCTCCCCCACTGAATTTTAAAATGTTGGGGAATGTTTGAGGCTGAACTTAGATTTCAAAACTGTGCTTTTCCATTTCCGTGGTGACTCGCACTGACCATATAACCTTCCCAGTGCTCATTCAGTAGGTTTACAGGGGAGGTATGGACTTCAGAGACATTTGACTCTTTTCATGGTAAGAAGTCAGGTTTTAAATTCTCTTACAAATCTGAGTG
This sequence comes from Mellivora capensis, assembly GCA_004024625.1. NCBI lineage: Eukaryota > Metazoa > Chordata > Mammalia > Carnivora > Mustelidae > Mellivora > Mellivora capensis. The sequence goes on along the minus strand of PISX010002766.1, from coordinate 14,880 downwards.
ATTAGGTCGCCTCCCAGAGCATATAGATTTTCTTGAGTTAAAACAACGTTCAAAAGGAAACGATGAGCTCCACAGCCTGCCATATCCTGTGCGCAGAATAATTTCATTTCTACTTATCTGTGAAGGTTGAAGGAATGTCTACAAATATTTGCTTGGTTTCTATGGTGAAGGCAGAGAGAGATCAAGTGTGTGATTGTTTAGTGTCAAAATCAAAACTACACTATACTGTACTTCAAAAAAGAGAGTCAGTTTGTTGCTTGAAACATAATAGACATTTAGCAAGGGCTAACTATTTTAAGTTTCATAAGTTCAAGATGAAATTTAAACAATACAGCCTGAAGGAAAACATGGGCCCTTTGGGCATTTTGAAACGTCACTTCACAAAACTAAAATGGTCTTCAACTTCATTAAAAAGTCATGTGTTGACCGAAGGTGGTGTTGGTGGACGCTCAGAATACCTGGTGTAGGTGTAGGGTCATGACCATGATTTATAAGTTGGTGGTGTAATAGAAGCCCTATAATAGAAGCCTAACTTCCTACCCCTGTAATCCTCCATTCAGCTGTGTTCTGGCTACCCACACGTTGGTTGGAATATACATTCATTTTGTGCTTGCTAGACACAGTGCTCTGGGAGGTGCTGTGGGTGGAAAGTGCACTTAGAAATGGTCTCTACCCTCAAAGGACTGGCTTTGGGTCTTGTAGGCAGTAAAGACACAGCAAATGGGATACACTGTGATAAGTGCTGGGATTACGTGTCACTGAGGAAGGACTAGGTGGGGCATGGTTCACAAGAATCAAGCACGGTATTGTGAGAAAACATTCCAGAGAAAGATCTCAGCATATGGCAAGGCCAGAGGCATGACACAGCACGCATATTGAACAACCATAAAGCCTCTGAGCAGGTTGAGGAAAGCCTTCGTGCGAAGGAGGAGCAGGCGATAAAACCGGAGAGGGCGAGAGCCAGATCATAAGGGCATTGTGGGTAAACTGGACTTGAACTTGACCCTAAAAGCTCTGGAGAGTGGATGGATTTTAAGCAGAAGTGTCGTGAGCATGGCTTCAGATGCAGTAGAGAGGACAGAGTGGAAGGAGGTCAACTGGTAAGAGAAGAGCCCAGAGGACGTTGTTGTGGCCCTCAGGAGAGGACACAGGTGTGCACAGTGGAACTGCCAGATCTGGCAGCCTTGCTGATAGTGGAGACGACTGGTGGCGATTTGGCTTGTAGGGAGAGGGAATCTAAGAGGAGAGGCTAGTTTTAGGGGGAAGACAACACATGCACTTTGAAGTTGAAATACCTCTGGGAGAACTAAGTGGTGATGTCCAGGAGGCCGATGGATCTGTGGGTCTGCAGAGTCTGGCTACCATGTGGTCATCCTGGAGGGCTTCCACCTATCATGTTCCCCGGGGGTATGCATCACGGAAGAAGAGTGACTGCCTGAGGATCTTAACCTTAAAGGAAAGAATTCTTTTAAGGGACTGATGGGGGAAGAGACCTACAAGTGGAAGGGATTCTAGGACAGGACCCTCACGTTCTTCATTTAAATCACTACAGCCATTCCCCACTCCCGTTGTTCTTCAGCCAACTCCTTTGACTTGCTGCTTCCCTAATTTGTGACCCCCTGTCGAGGACTGACCGGTGGCACTAGCGTGATGAGTTGAATTGAAGCTCAGTTGGACTTTGAAGCCTTCAAGTCTGGAGTAAAACCTTTTTTTAGGTTGATCTATTGAAACATTAGCAAAAGTCGTAAGAGAGGTGTAAGACTCAGAAAGAGATGATAAGGACAGCTGGTTATCGTGAAAGTTCAGAAGCCTGGATCCCTGAACACCTTTGTCTGTCCTTCCATGGGTCATTGTCATTGCCCTGTGAGCACAGTACGCAGGCCCCTGACTGCTGAGTGACTCGTCCCCAAAGATTCCTTTCATCTCCATGTGGACAGAACACCCATGTCATTGCCCTTCAGATCTTCTTGCGCGTCCCCCGGATCGAATTGGGTTCGGCCTCACCTTCCTCCACAGATCCCCTTTCTTTTTGAAAGACATGTGATTACTCTAAAGTACCCAGTGATGATTAGACATTCTTGTCTCCATATTCTCCAGGCTAGCCGGGTGCCTCTGTCCACCTTCAGCCCTCCCCTGAGAGTTGCCTGTGCTTCATTCATACTCCCAGCCATCAGATGATAACTGAGCACCTTTCAGGCATGACACTGATTGTACACTGTGACCAATAAGTCAAATGACTGTAATAGAAAATAGAAGGTTCAAGTGCTCTAGAAATGCGGGAAGGTTGGGGCACCTGGGTGGCTCAGTCAGTTAAGCATCTGACTCTATTTCGGCTCAGGTCATGATCTTAGGGTGGTGGGATGGAGCCCCATCTCGGCCTCCACACTCAGCAGAGAGTCTGCTGCAGATTCTCTCTCTCCTCTCCCTCTGCCCCTTCCCCCTTGTGCACACACAAGCTCCTCCTCTCTCTCTCTCTGTCTAAAAATAAACAAAATATTTTTTTTAATTTAAAAATAAAAAAGAAATGTGGTTGAAGTTGAAGAGACAGCAATCATTTCCAGAGGGGAGAGCAGGAAGGGCTTCATGGAAGAAGTGATATGTAAGGATTCAGACATGCAGAGACTCAGGGACAGAATATCCCACAGAGAGAAGCACAGAAGCTTCCACCCAAGTGGTTGGAAATCAGCACATCTTGATGGGAGCCAGAAGCTCTATTTGTGAGCCCGGGGGATGACTCTAGGTCCTGGGAAGGACAGACGGCCTTGCTCCTGATAATGGGTACATGAGAGCACAGGCCAAGATTGTTATTGGCACAGTGGTTGGTGCTGAGAATCTCATTTTTGTGTAGACCTTGACAACTTTTTGTCACCTCATCTATCAAAACATCTCGTGCTGGCCCTTAGATTATAAATGAGTCTATTGGAGATAACTCCTTGATTATTTGCTAAAAAGTACTTTGTGTGTTAACTCTTATTGGTATTTAATTCTTAATAGTTTTCCATTGAACTGGCTTGGCAGAATTAGAATTCTGATTATGATATTAATTTAAATATATAACTTTAAAGGACTGAATTTTGAGACCCTTTATGAAAAGTCCATGAAGTTGCCACTAATTTTTATTTTTATTTCGCAAAACCATAGTGGTCTTCCGGAAGGAAAAAACATACATACCAGAGAGTTTTATATTGGTTCGAAGCAAATAAACAGCTGAGAGCATAGTTCGGAAAGCCTTCACCTTGGCATTGTACCCATATTCCTCAGAAATCCTTATCTGTGTTTGCATTTAAGACATGATGTTGAAGCCGACCCCAAAAGCAGAATATCACTATACTGATACCACTCCAAGTAATTCCTAACCCAAAACAGGCAAGGATGTCCAAAGATAAGCGTTCTTGGGTCTGTACTGTATGTACCTTGCTAAGGCTTCATGACCATTGCCACATCGTGTAGGGATTTTTCGAATTTTAACAGAAGTCACCTTACAGATCATCTAGTCCAAATGCCCTCATTGACAAAGAGGAAAATGAGGCTTAGACAAGAATTTGCCATCCATGCTCATTTCTTCATTTGCAAACTGAATGTATTAGTCAAGGTCCCACCGGGAAATGGGTCCCGGTGCACACTCAAAATAATTCAAGGAAGTTTTGTTTACAGAGACAAGATTTACAAAGGGGGTTTAGGGGAAGTGCAGTGGATGGTCCTGGAAATTGGGTCTCATTTGCAGCCAAGCTTTTACCATTCCCAAGCTTGACGGGAAGATGGGGAGCAGTTCCTGGAATCAGGTAGTGCCCAGGATGGACAGAGACTTCACAGTGGAGGCCCAGCCAGCTCTAGACAATGAGGAAACCAGGGACACTCTGCCTTGCCCTTCTCCCTCTGCCTGAACTCCTGCTTAGGCTTCCTATTGGCCAAACCCAGTAAGAAGCTGGAGGCATGTGGGTGGGTAGAAATCCACCCCTACCCCCAGGGCAGACACCATCCAGAGTGGCAAAAGGAAAACCGACCAGCACAGAGTTCATGTTCATGACGTGCTTTTCTACTCTTTATGCACCAGCTGTATAGGGAGGATGCTTCAGATAACATCTACAGATATTTTCAGGATTTGGTGAAAAGAACATGAATAGGGGTGCCTGGGTGGCTCAGTAGGTTAAAGCCTCTGCCTTCGGCTCAGGTCATGATCCCAGGGTCCTGCGATTGAGCCCCACATCGAGCTCTCTGCTCCGCGGAGAGCCTGCTTCCTCCTCTCTCCCTGCCTGCCTCTCTTGCCTACTTGTAATCTCTGTCTGTCAAGTAAATAAATAAAGTCTTTAAAAAAAAAAAAAAGAACATGAATAAAAGACTTGAACCTAATATTAAGTGAGAGTGGTTTACTCTTACATATTTTGAGTCAGAGTTGGCTTTTTGGCTCTACTTTATCTCACACTGTTATTGGACTGGTTCAAAAAAAGGTGAATAGAGATCAAAGCAGTTTAAACAGATACATCCACTTGGGTAAATATTCTTGAAGTCCCCCTCCCCCCATCTTCCGCTTCCCCTCCTGTTGCCAGATCCATTCAGCACCTCTAGAGGCTGTTAATACATGTAATGGTTGTACTAAACATCGGATTTGCTTTGGTTCCAGCTGGCTCCAACCCCTAAACTCTGTCCAGAGTTCCTATTGTTGTCTTTGCTTAGTAGACAACTGCATTGTTATCATGTATCAAAGAAGCTACCTTTGTGATAGATTTCTAAATGTTGATCTTTATACATTGCATTCATGGATTCTCTCTACATGTTTTTAAATTCAAGCTCTCGGTGATATTTTATTTTTAAGAATACATAGAATTATTAAACATAGAGAACTTTCAGGCAGCATTGATTACATTGTTGAGAACATTCCTTACTTCATGCACTAAAACCTTGAAACTTTTTTATCAGTTTTGTCCTTTCCTTAAAAAGCTTTGGAGTAAAAAATTAATAAATCTGCTTACATGTGACAAATTGATTTTAAGTTAGGCAGTCTTCCATAAGAAAATTATAGAGGCACAGAAGTGTAATAATTCCAAAGCAAATAGAATTTTTATTTTACTGTCAGGAAAAATTGTTACAATTTATTCTCAAAAACTTGGAACTTACATATTTTAAATCCCATGAAATTGTAGAAATTGTCATCATTTGAGATATTTTAAATTACGGTGATGTAAAGTGAGGACTGAAGGACTCTGAATCAGAGAATGTGGAACAGCCACATAAATTAGCAAATTAAAACTGGGGACACAGGGACGCCTGGGTGGCTCTCAGTTGGTTAAGCGGCTGCCTTCGGCTGAGGTCATGATCCCATCGTCCTGGGATCGAGTCCCACATCGGGCTCCTTGCTCGGCAGGGAGCCTGCTTCTGCCTCTGTCTGCCTGTGCTCGCTCTCTCTCTCTCTGACAAATAAATAAATTTTAAAAAAAACAAAACTGGGGACACAGCTGACATATGAGATAATATTACATAAACTAGGGAACAACTACTAGATTTGTATCTATTGCAAAAAGTGTAATTTGTTATTTTTAAATGCAGGCATTGAACATTGTTGGGGTTTGTTTTGTTTTGTTTTTGAGAATTAAATAGAAATGTAAGTCTTGTACAATTCATACTTTTGGAATTCAAGCATGTTGAATTCCACAAAAATTAAACCAAAAAGGTGTCTCTGTAGTCAAATGCTAATAGTTCAAATAGAGTATAAGCACACACCTAATTAATAAATCTGATTTCCTCCCACTGTTAAAATGATTTACACATAGACCAACCAAAAATCTTAGGACTACCAAAGAGATTTTTTAATATTTTTTTAATTGAAATTATTAAATGGGAATTTGACAAATAGATGTCCTACCATTCAGAGTACTGGTGTTCTTCAGAACTATGTTTTGAAATCTTTTTCTTTAGCCTTTTTTTTTTTAAAGAAATCATTTAACCACAAAGGATAGCTGAATTTTTGAGATCTGTAACTGTACAGTCTTTTGAAGTTCCCAGTAAAATATCTCTATGTAGATTTAAATATTTTCCTCTCGGTTATCTGTTTACAACCTGCGTGCTTGCCCGTTGATTTGTGGATGTTTGGAATCCTGAAATGAAATGTGTTGGATGCTGAGTACTGAGTTGAAAGCAGACAGTCCTGGTGAGAATCCCAGCTCCTCCGTATCTCAGCTCAGTGTTTCTAGCCAAATGACTCAGCCCCTCTGAAATTCAGTGTTCTCAGCTATAAAATGCACTTACTGACAGCAACTGCCTGATCTTGTGCCCTGAAATCATCCTCCAGCACCTTTTCCTTTCCATGTTCTACCTCCTGCTTTGCCATGTTTTTATGGCAGCCGTCCATTGAAAGCTTCACGTCCACGTAGAGAGCCCTGGCCGACATTCCTATATGCGGAGACGATTATTGTATTACACCCACACATAATCTGTTAATAAAAATTAGAATTTATTTCCCACTGTTCCAAAACGTATTTATTCACTTAACAGTGTATCGCGGACATCTTTCTACGGGAGCACAGATGAGTGGGAATGAGAAGCAGCTCATCCTTTCTGATGGCTTGATGGGCCAAATAAGAGTCCCCTATTGGAAATTATTGTGGGCGAAACATCCTTGTGAATACCTCTTTGTGTACTAGACTGAATATTTCAGATAAATTCCTGCAAGTGGAACTCTGGTTCGGTGCCATCGGCGCTATTCATCTTGTAAATACTGTCAAGTTGTCCTCTAAAGAAGTTGTGCCGGTTTGTGGTTGGAAACAGTTTCCCCATACCATGGCCAACCGGGAATAGTGTCGTTCTGTTCATTTTTGCTCATCAGGCAAAAAGGATAGCCCTTTATTTTGATGACTTTCTGCCTTTATTCCTTGCTTTCTTTTAATGAGGTGACGTATCTTTGATAGTGTGCTTCTTTTTGTCAACGATCTTTATACTCTTCATCCGTTTTTCTGTTGTTTTATCTATGTAATTTGTTTTAGGTGTTTCATCCCAAGTTATTTGTCTTTGTCTTTGTTTTATAGTGTTTGCCAAAGAGAATTGCAGTCTGAACTAGCAGGATCCATTAATCTTTTCATCTCAAGCTTCTAGATTTCCCTTCGTGCTGAAAAAGGCCTCCATATCCCAAGGTCCTCTTCTGTTTTCCTGCAATACATTTTTTCTAGTTCTGCTTTGTACACTTAGATTTTCTATGAATATACAGTGTCTTTTTATACATGGTGTAAAGTAGGGATCAAACTTACTTTCTTCCAGATGGATGACCAGTTGTCTTGGCCTGAAGTGCATTTTTTCTCTCATTAAGATGACATTCAGCACTTATAAGAATGTTAAACTCCATAAATAGATCATTCTCTTTCTGGACTTTCTTTTTAACCTGTTAGCACCTACTATTTTGCTTTCTGTACCTTATAGTATGTTTTGGTAACAGAGAGCAGAGCCTCTTCATCCTTATTTCTCAAACTATTTTTGGCTCTTCTTAAAGCATTATTCTACCAGAAGCCCCATATTGTCAAAAGTTAAATTCCTCCCCCACATCATTGCCATGTCTTAAACTTTGTTAATATAGGAATGACAATTATCTTTATGTTTTTCCCATCTTAGTCATAGTCTGTCTCATTTACTTAGTTTTTAAATTCTTCAACAATAATATGTCATTTTATTTACATAGATTTTGCTCTTTTAAATATTTCAATGTTTTGTGAATGGTATCCTTTTTACATTATATTTTATAACCGACTTATATAGGATTTGTGTATTTATATCTTATGTCCATCATCATCTAAATTATTATATCTTAATAATATTTTTGCTGTCATAAATTTTATTTACCCAAATAGGCCAATGTGTATAGGGCAGAAACCCTTAGAAATACAAGGAGATTCTGGGAGAAGGAAAACAAAAATTCAATTCTCTTCCAGAGTTTGACAAAGCATAGAAAAATAATAAGGAAGTAAAAACTAGAGCCCAGAAGTGGATGCTCTTTTTAGCAAATGTAGTAAGTACCTTCTTTCCGGGGAATGACTGATAATTGAATTTTGCCTGGTTATCTTCTAGCAGTGATTGCCTTAAAATTGTCAATTTGGTGTTTGTTAAAACCCAGTTGTTATGTGAGCGATATTGTGTTGGGTATTTACAGATGTAGCCTTGGATAAAATTGGGTCCATGCAGCCTGGAACGATCCATATTATGAACTATGTTACAGGATATGATTTTCAGATGTCAGTGAGTTCAGGGAGGTGATGGCATCAGAGCTAGGCTCTGTAGGATAAGTAGAATCTCCAAATGTGGAGAGGAGAAGGAAGAGCTTCCCAGATGAGAACAGTGCCAACTAAAGCATGAAGGCAGGAGCTGGAGGGTATATTTATATCATTGAGTGGTGCTCAGACCTAGCCAAGGGTTAATGTTACCTGAAGAACTTTGTTTAAAAAAAAAAAGAAAGAAGAAATAAAAAAGTAAAGGAAGAACCCCAGGCCCCCCACCATGGAGATCTAATTCAGGGAGGGAGAGATAAGGCCAAGACACATGTTCCTCCGTTCGTTTGTTCATTCATTCTTTCTTTCTTTCTAGATTTATTTATTTTAGAGAGAGAGAGAAAGCAAGAGCAGGGAGAAGGAGAGAATCTCAAGTAGGATCCCTACTGTGCAGGGAGCCCAACACGGGGCTCGATCCCATGACCCTGAGATCATTACCTGAGCCAAAATCAAGAGTCAGTGGCTTAACCGACTGATCCACCCAGGTGCCCCTAGACACATATTTTTCTACAATTCCAGTGGATGATTCTGATGCAGAGTCAGAGTGGACACCCAGTGCTGTGGTCTAGTATGTAACAAGGCTAAAAGGGTTATGGAGATACTGCGGGATATGCTTTTGGAAAGATATATTGGAGCCAGTGATAACTGAGTGAAACTGTTTGGTTATTTGGTTTTTGTTTGCTTCTTTTTTTACATTTCTGTTACATCACCACCATTCCTCTATTAGATATCAACCAGATATCCATTACACCAAATTTGACCTCTTGTGTGAATTCAAAACAAAATAAATGAGATGGAGAGGAGGAACCAGTCAAGAATCTTCTTTCAGTTAGATATTGCTGTATAATTTCACCCAAACTTAAAACAACAGTCACTTTATTAAACTTAATACACTTAAAACAGCCATTTATAATCCTGTGAGTTGACTGGACTCAGCTGGGCTCTTCTGCTCCCTGTGACATTGGCAGGGGCGGGCGGACCACAGTCGTGTGGGGGATAAGTCCAACTTGAATGTCCAAGATGGCTCACTCGCATGGCTTTCAGCTGAGAATTAGCTGGGGCTGTCCTCTGGAACATCTTTGTGAGCTTCTCACCACATATTTGGATTCCAAAGAAAGCGTCTCAAAAGCAAGCATTCACAAGCAAGACTAGGGGGCACCTGACTGGCTCAGTCAGTGGAGCGTGCAACTCTTGGTCTCGGGGTTATGAGTTCAAGCCCCACATTGGGTGTAGAGAGTACTTAAAAATAAAATCTTAAAGAAGAAGACCCAGACTACTAGGCTTCTTCTGACCTAGTTTTGGTGGTCTCAGATACATTCTGTTAGTTTAGTCAACCAACTCACTAAGACCAACTCATTTTCAACAGAAGGTGACTTAAATTCTCTCTCTCTTCTTTTTTTTTTTAAACACAGTTTTTTAAATTTATTTATTTGAGAGAGAAAGAGAGCAGGAGGGAGAGGGAATCTGAAGTGGACTCCACACTGAGCACAGAGCCTGACCGGGGTTCAGTCTCACGACCATGAGATTATGATCTGAGCCAAAACCAAGAACCTAGCTCTTCCCCCAACTGAGCCCCCAAGGCGCCCCAGCCTCCATCTCTTGCTGGGAGGAGTAGTGTGTGTCTGTAAGGAAGGAAGGAAACAGATGGCAATCGTGTTCTGGAGAATTGCGACTGCGATCTGAATGCACCAAGTACTACAGCGTCAAAATACATAAAGGAGAATTGTAGGAAATTTCAGTAGATATCCACAAAAGTGCAATTAGACCAAATAGTAAGTAAGGATAAAGGGAATCTGAATAATATAAAATGCTTATATAAGAAGAATTATCTATTGAATTCCTTGTGTGACAGCAAAGAATATTCCTTTATTTCAGCCATCTGTGGAATCTCTGCGCCCCCCCGGAAGAGAAGCACTTGAACCCCTTACAGGGGTTCTGGTCTGTTTCCCGACCTCTCAGCCTTGCAGATAGAGCCACAGCAGTGGACACTACTCTTTTATTAAGTGAGGTTCTTCCTATTGAGGAATCCTATCCTCTGGATGACTTTTTTACACGTTGGTGTAGACAATTGAGTTATACATTCTCTCTTAAGTTCTTGGTTTCTTAATTTGTTTTCTGAAAAGAGTGGCATTGAAGGGGGCTTTATTTTGATTCCCCACAGTCTCATGATAAGAGTGGTTTTGACTTGTCCTGGGTGCCCTTTATACTTCAAGGTCAACACCCAGCAATCACTGGAATCCTCTTCTGATTTCCCAGTAACGCTGACGTAGGAACTGAGCTGGAATCCTTGCCGACACCTGTTCTCCATGTATTGTTTTTTTAAGCCCCTTCAGAAAAAAAATAACAGTGTTAAGATCCATGGGTTTTGTTTTTTTTTTTAAGTCCTTGCTTTGCTTCCTGAAACTCGGTTGTTTGACCATCCTCGTAAGAAAGAGAGTCTGAGCTGGGAAGCCAGGTTGTGGGGATGACGTCATTTCCTGGCCTGTCAGCAATGAATCTGAGTTACATACTGCTTCTATCTCAGTGTCCCCATATGATGCCAGGCACCCTTGCTGAGCTGGCATATTAAACCGGCTTGAGATGAGAAGTCGAAGCAACCGGCCATCTCCCTCAGTAACACTCCAATCCATTTGCCTTTGCAGGTCGTCACGCTGTGGTACAGAGCTCCAGAAGTCTTGCTTCAGTCCAGCTACGCCACCCCCGTGGACCTCTGGAGTGTTGGCTGCATATTTGCAGAAATGTTTCGTAGAAAGTAAGAAATGCCTTTCATTTTATTCTGTTTTCCTTGGAAAGACTTTTTGGGTCTTCGATAATTTAAGTGTCAGCATAGCATTTCTATTGCAAGTAAGGTCATGATATATACAGATACACAGATATTCCGATCCCCCTGCTTTGTGCTGCCACGTCCAAGCCTGTCCTGGAAACGCTTTCTCAGTCCTGAACAGTGTAGTTTTGTAGGACTCTAGCTTCCAGCTCTTGGAAACTCTGTTTGGAAAGAAACATGCCATTGTTCTTACAACTTATTTTTGTTGCTGATGATAGGATCTAGAAATATCCTCAAGGTGGACCTTGTCCACAGGAGGAGGACCAGGGCTATTACGTGTATGGAAATTTTGATGGTGAGAATAGTGGCTTACACAGAATGTTCAGGATGAAAAGGACAAGGCGAGGAAGATGTTAGCACTACTTCAGAATACTGAAAATGCTGTCGGAATGAGGAGAGATTAGACATATTCAGGCACGACAGAGCAAAACTGGGACCAGGGATAAAGAAATGACAGAAGTAAAGGTTTTTGCTCAGACATGGGAAAAATCTAACTTCGGACAGTTATCTGAAGAGAAGATAGGGGTTCATGAAAGTGTAGTGCATTATCATAGGGTGTCCCAAAAAGAAACCGGACTACCACACATGGGAGGTGTCTCAGTGGCATTAATAGGGTGGGTGGGTGGGCTAGAGGACCTCCAGAAACCTCTGACTCTGAGAGCCTGTGATTCATTTGTTTGATTTTCAGGTCACAAGAAATAGGCAAACAATATATTAAAGATCTGCCCGGAAAATAATCCATACATGGGTACTAAATTCAGCAAATCAGGGGCGCCTGGGTGGCTCAGTGGGCTAAGCCTCTGCCTTTTGCTCAGGTCATGATCCCAGGGTCCTGGGATCGAGCCCCGCATCGGGCTCTCTGCTCAGTGGGGAGCCTGCTTCCTCCTCTCTCTCTGCCTGCCCCTCTGCCTACTTGTGACCTCTGTCTGTCAAATAAATAAATAAAACCTTTAAAAAAAATAAATTCAGCAAATCAAAAATGAAGCAGAGAACCTAATCGTAATCTATTAGCTCCTTGTTTTCTATTTTTGTTTCCATGGGAAATGTGAGCTGGAAAGCTGAGTATATTCCTGTTGTACATGTTACATTCAAAATATTAGTTACATGGTAGCTCACGAGGAAAAGAAGTGGTCGGCCATTCCTTGCCTGTCTGTCTGTGCTTTGTTTTAACCAAATGAAGTTTGGTGCATGTCATAAATTTTGGGACCTATTTTTAGAATTCAGCATTTTCGTAAATGCAGCTCACAGGAGGGGATCATGCCCAAGAAATCAGAGTACATAGGTGTTTGATGCTGGCCTACTGTGTGCCAAGTGCAGCACGAAACCTCTTCGCTTCTGTTACTTTTTATGCCTCCCCGTGGAAGATAACAGATGCAGGGACAGATTTATTTGTCCAACATCAAGCAGCTAAAAAGGAGCAGGGATATTGCCCCAAATGAAGCTTGTGCGTTTTAATCCAGTGTTGTTTCTGTACCAAGCAGGGAGGGAAAAAATAATGTTGATTTCAGCTTTAGTGTTTGCCAAATAGGCTGAATAAGTGGTTTGGAGCATCCCTAAAGACCTTGGTAGAAATCAAATTCCCATCTCCCCCAGCCCACCCACCTGATCAGAACTTCTTGGGCTGGAGCTCTGCAACTTGTGTTTGAACAAGCCCTTAAGGTGATGCTAATTCACCCTCCAGGGCAAGAACCACTGGGTTGGATGACGGGATCACCAGGGATGAGCAGACTTCGAATGTGCAACTCCAGACCTCTCAGAGATTCTGATTCATTACTGGGATGGGGCCAGGCATTCTTGTTTTTAAAAAGCACATCATGTAATTCTTTTATCAGACAAGTGTAGAAAACACGAGGTTATAGGATTATGGTCAGGGGTGCCTGGGCGGCTCCGTCAGTTAAGTGTCCAACTCTTAATTTGGACTCAGGTCATGACTTCAAGCTCCACGGCCAGCTCCCCCCTTGGCTGGGAGTCTGCTTATCCCTCTCCCTCTGCTCCCCCCTACCTGCCTGCTCGAGGGCATGCACCCACGTGTGCTCACTCTCTCAAATAAGTAAATAAATAAAACCTTTAAAAAAAATTAAGGATTATGGTCATAACAGGAAGTAAGCAGGGTGGAATTCAGAGGACAGTCATTCTAGTTCATCCCATAAATAAGTTCATTTAGCTGAGAGCTGATGAGAGAAATGTCTATTAGAATTACATGTATATGTCTAGAATTGTCCTCAAATACGAAGACTGAGCCCTTCTTTTGTAATGGGAGGAGAGTGGTCCATTATTTTTCAATAGGATAAGACTTGAACATAGCCACTCTTGATGAGAAAACCAATATTTTCCTGAAAGATGTTAAAAGTAAAATTTAAGATATGTAGTATTAAGCATTCACTAGTAAGGAATTTGCGGTATTTCGAAGTATAGCTAGTGACTACTTACAGAACAATTGCAACCTGAGTTTTCATTTTATAGCATTAAAACATTTTCCCACTGAAGTGGCCCCATCTAGCTTGCAGAATTCTATATAACCTGGAATATATATGAAATGTTATTTGTGCTAATCCATCAAAACCTATTTTCTCCATATGACATTTTTTCTATGGGAAAATTCATTCTCTGTTCCAATCCAGGATGACAGGGATACCCTTCCCTTCACTCCAGCACCAGAAGGGGGGACTTAATGTTGGAGGCTCAGAGAAAGGCTCCTTTCATGATGGCAGCAACAGCTGGCTTCAGTTTGCTTAGAAAGGGAGGTGGTAGATAGAGACCCATTGGCTCTTTAGATGTGCACAAAAGAAAGCTACCCTCTCTCTTAGAGCCTTACGTAGAGTTAGTAAATTGAGAATTAATTGCCTGAAGGTGGAAGCAGTATCAGAATCCAGGCCCATATGCCTTTATGGCTGAAGGAGAATGAATCCAGACCTACCACATGTAGTTCCTGGGCTGGGTGCCCTCTCTCTTAGGTAGCTCCTGCTGGTTTGGCTTTGACCTTGATTCTGACCATGGGATCTGACCCTTGTTCCTGCTCTGTTCATGTTTGGTATTTCTTATGATTACACCAAGATATCTGAATGTGCATGCTTCTTACTCATGCCAGATGAGTTCTGGGGGTCCATCCGCCAGCTTGACCTGACTCTAGCTTGACTCCTGAGTCAGTGCTCACACACCTATTACATTGTCCAGCGGAGAATTTGCAAGCCAGAGATTCTGAAAGCAGTCTCCCTCATTACCTTAGGCTATAACCCTAAATCAGAGAATCGTGGCATGTGTTCATTCTGGGTTCCCACTTGTTACTATGGCAGTTTTCCCACATGTTGTCATCTTTCTTAATACCTTCATGGTTTTTGCCATATTCTTAAAACAACTATACTTACGTAATTTTTTACCCTAAACAATTTACTTTTTTTAATTGAAGTATAATTGACATACAATAATATATTAGTTTCAGTTATACAATCTAGTGATTGAACATTCATGTATATTACAAATCAGTCACCACGTTAAATCTAGCTACTATTTGTCACCATTCAAAGTTGTTATATATTATTAACTACAGCCATACCTCATTTTATTGTGCTTTGCAGATACTGCTTTTTTTTTTTTTTTTTAGGATTTTATTTATTTATTTGACAGAGAGAGATCACAACTAGGCAGAGAGGCAGGCAGAGAGAGAGAGAGGAGGAAGCAGGCTCCCTGCCAAGCAGAGAGCCCAATGCGGGACTCGATCCCAGGACCCCGAGATCACGACCCGAGCCGAAGGCAGTGGCTTAACCCACTGAGCCACCCAGGCGCCCCGATACTGCTTTTTTTTTTTTTTTT